>JABCKJ010000004.1:0-216785 GCA_018850815.1 Asterophora lycoperdoides
CAGGTGTGGCTTGAATATATCAGCTTGGTGTTGTTGTATACAGAGGCTCTTGCCTTTTCGGTTAGGTTCTCGATCACCCAAATGTGGTAGCTTTTTCAAACTCAGTTAGGTCCTAATATCACCACACCTATAGTTAAACCGCCGTGACACTGGGTGACTGAGACAAATTCAGAAAATCAGAAAGGGAAGGAAGGTCAGGTTTGTTCACAACAGCGACAGTAGGGGGTGGAACTGCGGGTTGAATGGGAATCGGTTGTTGTATGTACGGGGGTCGGACAGGTGGAACAAAATATGGATAGTTGAAGTAAGGTGGAAAGGTATGATGCTGAGGAGGGACAAAATGCGGAGCATGAGCAAACTGATGATGAAGTGGGACAGGCGCTGGAGCATTAACAGGCGGAATAGATTGAGGAGGAGCAGGCCTAGGAGCAGCAGTATGAGAAATTGAAGGAGGGCGGTTGGGAAGATGCCATGGTCCACCGTCCCACCAAATCTCATCAGCCCTTATTTCCTCAAGCCCTATTTCTGCAACGCAAATTAGGGACCTCCTGTAGCATTGCCTGATACACATGTAGATATTCCTGCTACCCCAGCCCAGCCACCTGTTCCCAGAAAGGCCAGCTGGACTCGTGAAGATGAACAACGTAAATCTGCGGCGTGGTCACAGAAGGTCACACTTTTTGATTGCACTGATCTACCTAATAAGGCAAAACCGATTTAGATTCTCACATCGGTTTTGCCGCCGAACAGGCCCTTTAGTGTACCCCGCTCCACATTGGAATCACCCCAGGAGTAGGATATGAGGGTCTCTGCGCCTTGGCGCTGCTCGTCCGACGGGGATACAACCCTCCGGGAAGTACCTTGAAATGACATAGATGGCGGACTCCACGTCATCGTGTGGAAACTTATGGACGGAGCACCTATTACTGTGCTCACGTCAAAAATATATCTACCATGGATGTCAAATGGATGTATGGAGCTTGAGGGACTACAAATTGCTGTCAAGTACGAACGGACCTAATAGGAGGCAGGAACGCTACTTTGCTACAAGAGGTGCGAGTGCGGGAGGTATGTAACATATGTCAGAGAGAGGAGAGAAATAGTGTACAGGAATTAGTGGCGAAGGTGATTCACAAAGTTGAAAGCGAGCCGAGAGTGTACTAGATGTGGCGCAAAGAGATTGTCCCAGAGAGATGGGGTAAAGGGGAAATGAAGTCGAGGTGGAAGGATGCAGAAGCAAGTGGCACCGTCGCGCGTGCTATGACAGTCCAAGTTTGAAGAACATCTCTTCCAGTAGTTTGAAAGCGACGGGTTTCACGAGGCTGTGGAGGGTTCATCATGAGTATAGGCTTTAACGGGAAACTTATCAAAGGGAATAAGGAGCTCGCTATCCGTCAACACCGGCCTCGAAGGCTCGCCGCTTGTCCTCAAGCGACGACATGCCCGTCAGTGCGAGGATACGCGAAGCCTGCGCCGTCACGCCGTCCCGCGATTCGGTAGCTGCGCGCTGGGACTCGATGAGCCGGATCTCCGCCGTCGCTGCAACACCTGCGATGCGACAATTGGTATCGGTAACTGTTTCTGGATTATGGTACGCGGGCTCACCGTCGAGGACCGGCATTGAGAGGTCCAAAAGTACCACGCTAGACAAAGGTACTATTAGGAAGATGGCATGATAAGAGTATTATCACGCACTCGAAAGGACCAGCAGATTCGAACAGGGTAACACCTTCCCGTCCGTCGA
This sequence comes from Asterophora lycoperdoides, assembly GCA_018850815.1. Classification (NCBI taxonomy): domain Eukaryota; kingdom Fungi; phylum Basidiomycota; class Agaricomycetes; order Agaricales; family Lyophyllaceae; genus Asterophora; species Asterophora lycoperdoides. The sequence goes on from JABCKJ010000004.1 coordinate 1,745, forward strand.
CTGCTTCTCGAAAATCGTAGTTCTGTAGAATGTTGTTCGTCAGTGTACAGGTTGGTGCCGAACGCGGGTGCACACAAAACAAGCTCACCTTTTTCGTTAGCCACTTGACGCTGCAGATGTCAGGTGAATCACGATGGCAATTATCCTGGAACATTCGCAACACTCACAGTAAATTTCGGAGGATATTGTTGTCCTCAACGACCAACACACGGAACTTTCTATTTGGTGGGTGAAACTTGGCACCTAAAGAAGACTTCAGGAGGGATCCACCAGGTCCAACAGGTACCGTCGACACAGGGGCATCAGAACCAGGCGTTGGGCTTTCTCCTCGTTCGCTCGTAGAGGGCAGGCTTTGCCATGTCGTGTAAGTCGGGTGCGGGTGTATTGTCAAAGAGCGTAGTGACATTGGCGGCCTTGATGGGAAAGCCGGTGACCACGATGAATGGCTTTCTTCCGACTTGCGCCGCGGTATCAACGCCCCCGGGACACTCCGCTCTTTCAGGTCGACGGTCGGAGCAGGTGAGACCAGCGTGGAGCCGCCGTTGGCCAATTTCCGACTCGGTGAGGCTCCTCGCGGCCTCGAGCCAATTTTGTGCGCATGCAGACAGAGCTTGAGGATCGCCCAGAGTCTGGAGGGACCACCTGGTTTGAACAAGATTCGGCAGAAGCCACCTATTCGTTCATGGTCGCTGGCAATAGCCATGATCGTGGGATTGCCACGAGCGGCTGAGAAGATGATGAAAGGTCGACTGGTATCCCGACGGCCGGTGGCCTCCTGGACGGGGGAAGGGTCATCGTTCAAAATGACGATATCGCCATATCCCGTGCCGGCGTAGATGTCGAAGCCCCACCAGTTCTTGAGATTGTCCTCAAGGACGCGCTTCAGGAGCTTGACGCCTTCGTAAGAGGTATCGAATCCAACCAGTGAGACTGACGGTGGTCCTTTGAGGCCACCGAAGTTGAACGGTTCCACCTCTGGAGCTGCTTCTTCTTTGTCGCACTCCTTGGCCGAGAATGTGACCCTAACTTCCGTGCCAGTGCCTTCTTCACTCCAAACCTCGACCTTGCCGCCAACGCTTTCAGACCTCACGATGCTGTTGACAATGGCAAGTCCCAGGCCAGTCCCAGTTTGTAGCGGGTTTTCTTGAGAAAACGGGTGGAACAGTTGGTTCTACAATCATGTTACCAGATAGACAATAGATGTGATGTGGATTCGCTACCTTGAGGAAATTCTGACTGATGCCCTAAATTTTAAAAAAAAAACAATGAGTTACTCTCGTTTGGAACGCGTCGTTGGATGCAACTACCTTTCCGGTATCTAGCACTGCAAGCTCGACCCTGACCCTGTCTGGTGGATCTCCATCCACTTGAGGTAGTTGTCGAAGGATCACATGAACAAAGCCATCCTGAATGAACAGAATGAACGAAAAGGACAGTGGATTCCAACGAACTTGCATATACCATTGTGAATTTCAGACTATTGCCAAAGATATTCATCAAAACCCTTCTAATACCGCCCTTCTCGCATTCAAGTGCCCATCCCTTGCAATGGCCAAAGTGTCAGCAATTAGCGTGAGTGGGGAGCGAAAATACGCAAATACCTCACGTCGGTATCCAATATCGATAACAGTTTCCACTGGAAAGCAGTGCGAAGTTATAGGCAACCCATGTTCCTCCTTGGGCGGGGAATACACACTGCCGATGCCCGAGTCGCGCAAAATCGCGGTACGCGCTCGGTGTCCGATCCAACACCCGTCCACCGCCTCCTCCACGAGCTGCATCAAGTCGACTCTGGTGTAGGTGATTAAAAAACTGGAAGGGCATACAAATCGACAGAACTGACTTCGATGGGACAATCACATTTTCGACACCGCCAGCTTTGGAGTTTCCACTGAGCTTCGTGAAATCCAGGACGTGGTTGACGGTCTCGACGAGCGAGATGCCACAGGCTTGAACGGTTTGAAGAAAGGAGAGCTGCGAGTGGTTGAGCTCGCTGTCACCCAGAAGTTCTGCGGCGGCCAAGATCTACAGGAAGGAAAGCGGTAAGGTCAAATGTTCATTTGTAGCATCAAGAGATGCAACGAACTCCATGCAGCGGTGTTCGAAGTTCATGCGATATGCTAAAGATGTGTCAGCTCGCAGATACCGCAATAAATCGGGAGAGAGTGCATACTTGGATATAAACAAACTCTTTGCCTTGTCAGCAAGAATCATCCTGCGTTTTAGCACAGCAGACAAGATGATAACGCCTGGACCCAACTGTCAGTCCTTTCCGTAGACTCAATCGAGTAAAAAAATGGTACCGATTGCTCGCAAGTAAGATAGCTCATGTCCCTCAAGCTAAACAGAAGAAGTCAGAGAAGCGGTCATCAGAGAAGAGAGCGCGACATCATACATAACGTTTAGTCTGATCCGATCCATTGTACGCACACAACAGCGCGAACGGACGCTTGTCAATGTTGAATATGGGCACCGCTAAATCCAATCCCAAATGGGCAACCAAACCCAACATCAACAAGAAAAAACAGACTCACTTAGCGCATACTGGATGCGCGTAGGCAAAAACGGCCTAAAGCTAGGCGGCACGATCCCTTCGCTGATCTTACCATCGGGGTGTTTCGTGAAGAACGCATTGAGTTTATGGTACTCCTCCGCCGACAACTGCCGTACAGTCGCCTGGAGCTGTGGGTCGCCGTAGTGCATGATCACCGAAACCGTGCCCTCCACGCTCATAGACTCTAGAACGTCACAGTGCGAGACGTCCATGACGATGACACCTTCGACGTCAAGCGTGCGTTTGACGAGCTTGGCGGCCCTGTCGTACACCTTGTCCATCGAAGAGCCCACGACGAGGTCGAGGCGGTCTCCGGAAGATGGCTCCGTGTCGATCTCGAGGCACTCGCGGCTGAACTGCTCCATCTGTGGGAGAATGGTTAGTTTTGTCTTCGCCTTGGGTTTGCGTAGTGCAAGCGCATGCTACAGGCGGCGGTGATATGCGTACCGAATTCTGTATTCGGTCGCGAATTCGAAGCTGAATCTGACGAGAAGAGAAGATGCATTAGCAAAGATCATCAACACGGAGAAGTTGATGGTGTTGTTAGGCACCTTATCCCTCCAGAGTTCCATCTCCCGCATGGCGATCGCCTGTCCATACAGAATATAAATAAATAACAATAAGACACAGTGAAGGGACGATGGAGACGCACCGCAAACTCTTTGAGAGTGTGCTTTTGCCGTGGCGAAAAGTCTTCACGAGGATTATCGCAGATCACCGCCAGCCTATCGGTTGTGACCAATCACAAATAATCAGCAATTGCGGTGCACGGTATTTTGCAGCATGCAAACAAGCATACGTTCCGATATTGAACCCGTCCGCAGTCCTCAATGGAGCACCCGCGTAGAACCGGATATGTGGCGCACCCGTCACAAGTGGCTGCACCGCGTCATGATAACCCAGATTCCAAGGGAAAAAGGTGTGGAGGAATTGGGGTACGAATATAATGACGCAGATAATAGAATCAAAATACGATGGGGAATGGGGATGGGGCAGCCAACATGCACAAGCGACGGAAGGTGATTCGGATGAAGTCAGTCGCGGAAGCAATGGTAAAAAGGAACCAGAAGCGTACACTTTTTGCGAAGCGCCAATCGAGGTTGGTGTCCAGGATGACCATGGGCTCGTCCCCGCTGCCAGAGACATGTGAGCAAGTATGGGTAGAACCGGGCGGGCAAGCGGGCAATCATTTACACACCGTTGCAGTATAGAGTGGGCGCAGAAGGAATGCGCACGCGCGGAGCTAAGTATCTTGATACCCCCTATGAGTCACCAATATCATCCAGAGGTTTTTTCAGTGTCACGACAACTCGCTGCGGAGAACAGCGAGAAAGTAAAGGAGCTCCTACATTCGGATTTATGCCACCTAGAAAGACAGAAGATTACACCGAAGGAGGAAGGGAAGGGTGGGAAGGGTGTGTGTTCAACGCAGAGTGAACGACATGGGCAGTTACACTGCTTACTGCTCGTTGTCATCAATTAGTGAAATCACGACGCCTTTCGTGCTGAACACCAGCTTGGCGAGATGCGCTATGCGGTCGAAGTTGAGGTCTGGTCCTGTGTGCCAGATGTTGAACCTAGCGACAAAGTGAGCTTATCCCCTTCGGGAGGGTAGAGGGGGTGTACCCGCGCGTGCGGGTACCCAACTTGGGTTTGGGAGTGAGGGCAGATAAAAGAAAAAAGAAACAAAAGCCCGATCCCAGGCCCATAGACAAGAAGCAAGAAACACACACAAAAAGCGAGCCCAAGTCAGAAACAAGGAAGGACTCACTTATATAGCGCCCTTCTCCTCTCGAATTCGTCCGGCGGGTTTGGGGGCGTCAAATACCCCAGCTCAACATACATCTGCTCCTCCGTTGCCGCTCGGCCCCCTTTTGCACTTGCGATGCTCTCGCCTTGAACACGCCCGCCAGACAATCTTGGCTGGTGGCCCATGCTTTGGGGGGTGGAGCTGGGGAGGGGGGAGGATGTTTGCCGAGTGAGGTAGACACGCGGCGGGAGGGCGGGGACGGTCATTATTCCTTGTTCTGGGTAAGGGAAGCGAGGTTGCGGGATACTGATGGTATTATGTGTCGCGGAGCCATAAGATCCTTCAAGGGAAGGCTTGGTCGCTGTGATAGTGCCGGCATCGGATTGAGGGTCCAAGGAAGCAGGAGAGCGAAAGTCGGAGGGGGTGCCGAAATAGTCGTTAGGCAAAAGTTCCTTGCTCCCGTGGCACGTATACGCATGGGGCGCAGAGGCCGCAGGGATCTTATCCTCCCTCCCACTTGGGTACGAATGGGGAAGGAACACCGCTCTCGAGTGGTGCGCCTCTTCTTCGACTTGCACTGGCAGGGCAGGTGCCACCACCTCCACTAGGGTATCAGGCGAGTTGTCATCCGCAAGCGACTCATAGACTGATGAGTCCTTCAAGTTGTCGACATCGACATCCGTCGTGCCCTGCCAGAAGTCTCCAAGGCGCGATTTGCGCGTTCCGCCCGGCGTGCTTGGGTAGTCCTGTCCTAGATCAAAACATGGAGAGTGAGACACGGGAATGGTAGCAGTGACGCCGCGCATGGGGTCCGTCAGCTCGTGCTCTGGGCTAGGTAGTGCAAGTGGTGAGATATTGACATGCGCCGCTGCCCATCTCAGCGTCGCTACCGTTGTCTGGATCTCTGCATTCGAGGGCATATGTCGACCGGGGGTTTCGGTAGAGATGATTCCTGATTCGCCTGGAGGAGGGAGCGGAGCGGAAGAGGCGGAGAAGGAAGAGCGCATGCGGTGTGCCGGCAGAGCGAGCGGTCCGATAGTCGGCCGGCGGAAGCGCTTGAGCGAGGCGGAGGGGGAGATGTAAAGCTTTGAGGTCGAGGAGGGGCCTGCAGAGCGGGGTGATTCTGTTTCGGTGGCCACTTGGTGCGCATCAGGTTTCGGGTCGGCGAGCGACTCTGAACTCGACGAGGACGAGAGTACCGCGGATGACAGCGCCTCTTGCAGTGCCTCTGAAGGTGAGAGTGAGAAGCCACTAGACGATGTCGAGTAAGATCGCGGAAGATTGGGGGCAAGGTGTGGATCCCAGCGGCCCGAGGCGTATGCGTTGATAAAGGTTGCCCAGTCGTAGTCCGAGTGCAGTGGCGTTTCCGTGTGCGACAGCGACACTGTATCCTCGCTGTCCACGTCAAACAATGACGGCAGTCCTCCTGGATGACATGAATTTCAGATTCAGAAACGCAAGCGCACAGTTGCGACGTACCGAGACTAAACCCAGACAGCGTGTCGACCACCTGTTCCTCCTTAACCGTCTGCATGTGTTTGAATGCGTCCGACATCTTGGAGAGTGGTTCCCCAGGTCTCTCTGACGCTGGCGCTGTAGACGACACGATCTGACCAGATGGAAAGGAGGGAAGAAGGGCTGGCTCCTGTTTCGCAGCCGCCGATAATGGTCTAGCCGATGAACGAGGAGGAGGTCGCCTCAATGGCCCCAAGGGCTTAGAAAGAGGCTGCGGCTGGGACTGCTGGTGTTGGCTGTACCGGTCAAGTAGGCTAAAAGTCGCCGATGTGGTTGTCGGAGGAAAACTTGACGGTTGAACAGGATCCATATATATTGGCACGGTTGGCACTGGCAGTGGGTATTGCAGTTGGCTCGCAGATCAGCAGGCCAGATCACATAGACAGACAGCAAATATCGGTTAGCGCTGGACTTCCAAGCGTAGTGTCGACTCTCCCCAACTTCATCATCGGCATCTCCCGATCCTGTGAGAGTCGTGACGTCAGTCATAAGTCCATGTATCGGAGTGCGAGAAGAAATGCGACCAGGACAACAACAGGACGAATAAGTAGGAAATTCGGGTAAGAGGTCGACTATATACCACCAGAAATTATGCCGGATTATTGTTGGGGGGACTCGTTAAGACCTTAAGACCGACTTGACGTCTCTATTTTTGGTTTCCTTACCTTATTCGGACTGCGCCACGACGTCGATCGTCGTGGCGGTCGTCGGTTACTGCTAGCCTTTACTCCAAAATATAAATTTCACTATAAGCCTCCTATACACAAAACTCTTACCTCAGTAGCCTATCACACTTGAGGCAAGGGCTACTTCCATTCTTACTTGCTTATACTTTTACTGACCTGTGGTTAAACTCATCGTCTATCTTTTCTAGAGGTCAATATAGAGTCGTCTATCACACTGTGTCTAGTCTCTGAGACTTATCATACCATTTTCCATGATACAATTATCACACCGCTGTCTGCACCAGGCATGAGTCACCACCCGGACTCCGATCATATCCGAACGCAACGCCGCGCCACACAATCTCACACTCCATACCTCCAGTTATGGGGCTGCCACCGCGAATGCTGCTATCATCTTCAACGGGTACCAAGCCTTCTGGAAGCTGTACGGGGGCCATCTGTTTGGCTTCGTCGTCGAGGCTGTATTTGGATTGGCAAGGTACGTCTACCACACCGCCTTTCCTCCTCGTCCGTAACTGACCTGCCTTTGGCATCCTTTTGGCGTCCTATGTTCCATATGATCTCGTATCTCGTCCAACGCTCAGTAATCATTTACCTTGTCGTCACCGTATTCTCGAACATGGGGCTGACTACCACCTTCCTTCTCCAGTGTATCACATTTTTCGGTATCGTGTTTCATGAAGGCGTCGACGGTAGCTGTCGTGCTCCAGTGGCCACTCATTGTCTTTCATCCACTGCAGTTGAGCCGAAGTCATTCACACCCCGCTCAGCCTACGAAGGACGCAGAGCCCACCCAACATTCAAGTAGCCGCAGAGGTCGCCGCGACTGGAGGCAGACGTTATCCACCGTTCTCTGGGCTCGTCGAGGTGTTCGAGTCGCCAGGTTGGCCTTGGCATCGGAACTGGGTGCGGCGTATTCGTGGCTTCTTTCGATATCGAAGCATTCCTTTTTTTCGTTCGCTACCAACATTCCCAAAACTCTCTTACCTCAACGACTTGCACCATCTTGTGCACGATACGTATACCCGCGACGCATCGCTTTGATGCACCCCCGCACCCCACCATCGACCGGTCTTCTTCCATTTCTCCATGATCATCCGATTGGCCATCAGATGCTTCCCTTTGTACCTCCGCTTTTATCTGCTGACCACCACCCACTTCCACCCATGACCCGTAACGCTCGACAGCGACTTGGTTTTGTTTATATTGGTTCGGGCGCGGGTCCAACTACGGCGATCTTTTCTCAGCTCGCACCGACCGGCGTCCACCCCATCTGGTGCGACATTTTCTCGGACTCGGACCACCCCACAGGCGTCCGCCCTCCTGCATAGTTATACCCGCAACGCTTGGCTAGGAACTGGACTCATATGGTCCTACTATGATCGCCTCCTAGCTCAAGCTCGCATCGACCGGCGTCCATCCCACCTGGTGCGACAACTGCTTACTCTATTTTCCCCGTTTTTCTTTATCATGCCAGTCTCTGGAGAACCGATGGCGACCTGAATCGAACATTATCGCGTGAACTCTTTCGGGTTTATCTCCCAAACGCACCCTACTGCTTAAGATACCGATGAGATGGAGTCCAATCTTTAGTTCCATGCCCATGGCCAGGTACGATAGGTATGTGTTTTGGGGGTAGATGGAATGAGTCTATTTACCTATCCGAGGCTAAACATCCGCGACGACGAGCACACTCCACATGAATAATGGAAGCGTGAGGTTGTCATTCTGATCTGATAACGCCTCGAGGACGGAAGACAGCGCTACCACAAACGCGTAGCGGAACGACTCAAGTGCGCGTCAGCCTTTAGCATGCAAGATAGATGGGAATGGGAACTCACCGAGAAGGGTTCCGCGAGCCCAAGCAGGCGAAGAAGCCATGCACACGCGAAGATGGACACAGTGAACGCGATGCTGCCTTCAAGTGTCTTGGACGTTGTCGGCGACCAACGGTGGAAGCCCATGCGCTTGCCCACGATCGATGCCTTTTCAACCATTCAATTTCCATGTCAGCTGGGCTGTCTGTACACGTATGCTGGGAAACGACCACTCGCCATCGCATCACCGACACCCAAGGTCAGGATGCCAGTGAATTGGAGGAGCTGGGAGGGGCTGTAATGTGAGAATAATAAGCGCAGGTCCGAAGTCAAGTGGAAAGGTAAAAAGGACGCACCCCTCAAGCCAAACGCTCCCAGCACACCCTGTCAACAGATAAAAGTGACTCAAAATCGCCGTCCCCCCATCTCGATGATCCAAAAACTCATTCATGAACAGATGCACTGTGGCCCCAAAGGGGTATATCGCAAAATACCGAACATACTCAGTGAATGTGAACAACGCGAATGCAGCGCTGAAGGACAAATGGGTGAACGCCGGATCGAACGCGACGCCAGGGATGAACATTATAACCGCGAGCGCATGGAAGAACTTGCGGCGCGCGTTAAGTCCAAGGGTGGGGACATGCTTGTCCGCGGCGTCGAGGAGGTCGGTAGTGATAGTTTGCACTTGCGCACCGTTCGGCAGGTTCGGGAGCGTGGGGAAGGTCATGCCGCCGACAAGCGTTGGCGACGTGGACGCGGAGGGGGGGCCTGGAGATGCGCCACCGGTCCCGGCGGTGGCCCCCGCGTCACTGCCTGTCTCCGTCCCCACTTGAGACGGGGCCTGTTCGGTGGCCTGCGCCGCTGTACTCCCACCGGACATGGCGATGTTATCAATAGCACCAGGGACCAGAGTCAGCGTTTCTCCAGTCGTGGTACATCTCGGCCAATACTTCCTCGACCTTGCCAACTGCCTATTCCAACCCGCCACACTCAAACTTCCGAGCAGCGCCCAGTATGCCAGCAACGCTGGCCTCGTCCACTTCCTTTTGCCTTCGACAATCCAAAACAGCACCCAGAGCCATGGATCGCGGTGGCCGAGGCACCATCTACTCCACATGCCTATGACGCCGACGACGATGACAAACGTGCCTGAGTAGAACCCCAAGGCAAGGTAACGACGGTTGCGCTGCTTGTCTTGAGGGTTGCGGAGACGGCGGACGGGGCGCTGTGCGATATGCCGGGAGAGGACAAGGAAAGGGGAGAGGAGGAAACCAGTGAAGAAAGAGCCTGCGATCAGGGCAAGCTGAAATATGAGCAGGGGCGTGGGAAGCCGGTAGGTTTTGATGAAAGAAGTGGTGACAGGCCAGATCTAGAGGTGCATTAGAATAATATCTGCCGCGAAGGAGGTGGGAAACGTACTCGAGCGATGGTAATGTTGAGAAATTCCAGACTGAGAGCAGTTCCACCGAAGCACACGAGACCAAGTTCACCGAGCGTGAATCCGCGATGGGCGAGACGGATGGCCATGTAGAGTGTGAATTGATAGAACAACGCACTGAAGATTATTTCAAAGTGGTTAAGATCTGGAAGATATATGTTACGGTGGACGTTAGGATGTTATGCCACCCAGGAAGAGAGACATACGTTGCCATATTCCCCAGCCCTGTGATTGCAGCACGACCATCAGGCCAAACATCCCCGCACTTACGACCAAAGTGAACAGGATATAGTACCACGACCTCAAGCCTTCGCTGCGGGGCACAGACGCGCGCTCACCAGCGGTGTTGTTCCCCGTGCTGTACCGCGCCTCCAGCCACCACGAAGCGCACACATGAAAGAGCAGGATCGTCGAGCAGAAAGTCGCTAGATCCACCAAACCGTACCGCGACAGAGTGAGAGCTTCGATTGCAGTCAATGCCCTGGTCGACGTGGGCAGCTCCAGAGGCGCTTCAATACGCCAACCTTTCGGCAGGGTACTTGTGTAAAGAGAAACCTTGGATGAGGTACGCAGCGCAGCAATGAGTAGGCCTGCAGCAATGAGAGGACCCAATAGAAGGCCAGTAAATACACCGTCACCCGGTGACTCTCTGCGTGGGCACGTCAGAGGGGTTAGGGGTTACAGATGAATTCAAGATACAGACCTGTAGTTTTTAGGCACCGACATCCATATGAATCCAAAATCGGTTTTGGGGGCGTTTATAATAGCACTATTGCGCCTGCTGTCCCTTCCTTCCGAGGTGCGGGGCGGGGATGATGAGAGTTTTGCGGATAGCGATGCTCGTGATAATGATACTCGTGTAGCCGGTGATGATGATATTGTACTATGTGTCCATAGGCTATACAGAACGACGGCGAGGCTGAATATGAGAAGCTCTGCAGAGTATCATGGCCATCAAGCCGCAGCTGACAATGTAAGAAGAGAGAACGTACCTTTTACAGTCCATAGATTATAGTAGGCTAGCTGAGGGTCTGATGTCGGGAGGCGAAATATAGTATATGACGCGTACAGGATGGCGCCGAGGAGAATGTGTGATTCACCGCACTTGCGAAAGTCAGCAGAGAAGACAAACGTGGAACGAGTAGGAAACAAAGGTATGCGGAACTCCAGCATCGTAGGAAAGAACGCCGTCGGTATACGTAGAGAACCCCTGCGCGAGAAACGTGAGACAGACGGGGAGTGATGGCGCCTAGTAGAGATTTTCTGGTTAATTGACGGGCGGGGGATTGCCGGAGAGCGGGAGCGAGTGAATGACACTCGAGGATTCCGCAGCGCCGAGCTACTGCCAGAGTCGTTCGACGAGCCAGCCTGTGGACTCGCGCGGCGCCTCAACGTCGATGATGCGGCGAGCGCTTCGTCTTTAGGCGCCATTCGTGCGCCACTTTGCGAAAAAACCCTTCCGCGAAAGGTGCTTGGCAGTTCGTCCTCAGTCTCGGAATCGGCATCGCTAGTATGTGAAGCGGAACTGCGTAGAATTAAATGAACGAGTGACGTGAGAGATAAAAATCAACATACCTAGATGACCCTGCCTGATAACTCGTACTCCAATCTAAATTTCCTGCAGGAGGTTCCGCCTTTCGAACAGTACTGTTACTACTATTCGAGTCTACTCTCCGACGAGCTGCGCGTCCGTTCGGTGCCGGTTTTCGCGAGGTGTCACTACGTCGTGCTTGCCCCCTGGACGATGGGGGAGAGGGGGATGAGCGTGAGCGAGGCAGCTTGATGGATTCCTGAGGCCACCGTAGGTTCACTGGGATGGAACTTGAAGAAGTGCAATCGCAGCCAACATGTTACATTGAAATTCAGGAGCGCATAACACGCACGTGATACTATCGCTTATGTAATACACGCCGCCGTTGGCAAGTACTACTTCTAGTCCATGAGTCGTAGAAAAGTCGAAAGCGCGTTTTTTGTTTCCTTCATTATACCATCGACAATCGTACTATGTCTGGCACGGTTTACCTTGAAGACATTGAAACGGCACGCGTAACTGTCGCAACGGAGGACAAGACGCCCTCTTCTAGCCAAACAGGCACGGCAAGGGTTACGAAGGCTGCCACAGTGCAAAGCAGTAGCACTGTCAAACGCCAACATACTCTCATGGAAATGTTCTCGAACCCCCAGCGCTCTAAAGGAGAGCCGACCTCCGGCGAACCTTCGACAAAAAAGTTAAAGCCCACTCCTTCTGGTGCCTCCGTCTCGAATACCTCGTCCTTGAAGTCTACGGATAGGCCAAAGCTTAACTCGGGGCTGCAGAAATTGAATTCGATTCCTTTCTCTTTGGAGTCCTATCGCGAATCACTTACGGAGGATCAGAAAGGCCTTCTGAGGCTCGAATGTGAGGTTATGGGTAAGAGCTGGTGAGTAAAGCCTGTTGCATTACCTCGTCACACCGTCGACGTCTCGCACAGGCTCAAGCTCCTTAAAGATGAGATCAAGAAGCCTTACTTCATCGAGCTGAAGAAGTTTCTATGGGAAGAAGGTGTACGAGGACCTGACGGTAACTCCCCAACGCTCAAGATTTACCCCGCGCGTAAGGCCCCCTTCGTCGAGCTTCTTATTCTTGGGCCCTGAACGCCTTGAGGTCGCCCTCATAGCCAGAAACATTTACGCGTGGTCGAACACGCCGCTAGGAAAAGTGAAAGTGGTCATATTAGGTCAGGGTAAGTGTATTCCCGGACCGGACCACAGCTGCTCCACATGGTCATTGCCTGTATTTATTAGATCCTTACCATGGCCCCGGACAAGCCCACGGTATTTGGTTTCGCTGGGAGAGCCAAGTTATTTGACTGACGCTTACACGAGGACTTTGCTTTTCTGTACCGTCCGGGGTCAATATACCACCCTCATTGCGGAATGTGCGCTTAGTGTTAACCTTATCGATCTTTTGACATGGATGACCAGCTGACCCCGCGGTTTGGAAGATCTACATAGAACTCAAGGCAGAATATCCGGAGTTCGAGATACCCCAACATGGGTGAGTTCAGTTATACAATCTCGGAGTAATCTCTAACCCAATACCAAATTAGAAATCTATCATCATGGGCCGCGAATGGAGTTCTTATGTTGAACACCTGCCTCACTGTCCGTGCAGGCGAGGCAGGGTCTCACCAGAATAAGGGCTGGGAACTGTTTACGGATAGGGTCGTCGATGTTGTGGATAAATATGGCGGTGCGAATCTTCCGACCACTGAAGCAGGATCCGGGACCGCCGGGGTTGGCCGGGGCGTCGTTTTCCTCGCGTGGGGCGCCTGGGCGGGGAAGCGAGTCGCAAAGTTGAGTCAGGTCAGCGGTCACAAGATTCCTTGTTTTCGCATCGTCAGACACTGACGACATGATTTTCGGTAACCAGGGAAAGCATCTAATCCTTACAAGTGCCGTGAGTCGGTCATCCATTTTCGCATGTTCGAGACTGACGAGATCAGCATCCGTCTCCATATTCGGTCGACCGTGGCTTCCGGGGAAACAACCACTTCAAACTGGCTAACCAATGGTTAGAACAGAGATACGGCGCCGATGGCCAGGTTGACTGGTGTAAACTTGACGTCAAGGAAGAACTTTGAGTTGTAGTTTTAGGTTTTGAACACTACATAATCTCAGTTATGTAAACAACACTGATGGGGATTGGTTCAATGACATTGAAAACAATCGTAAGGACTCGTAAGGCGCCCCGGAAGTTGCTTTATAACAACTTTACAAGTAGATTTGACAAAATCGCAATCGATTAACTACCCATCCCTTTCGGGAATCCAACACATGTCATTGAGTGACATATGGACAGGGGTGGATGCGATGAGTGATGCAGCAGTGCCTGTTTACGCCACCCAAAATCTGACAACTTTAGAAGCCAGCCAGGGCACACTGTGAGCCGCCGAAAGAAATTCCCCTTTGGTCGATTTATCTACCCCGCCGATGATGATCATGATGACAGCAAGACCGGCAAAACCGCTGCAAAACCGCTTGAGCTGTAGCCGTGGCAAAATAAGTGAGTTCTACCCTCGAGGTTGCTAAAATACATTTCGCTGTAGGTATATAGAACTATAACAGAACCGGTACAATTATTAGATTACATGCAGTCGTAGGTCGAGTTCTTGAGGTACGATTAGTTCTGATTAATAGTGGTAGATGAAGATGACCAGACATGTGCTCAAAGACCATCAAGGTAGTGAATTGATGCGGCCATCCCCGTAAGCCATTCGGTAGGCGTTCTGGTTCTGGTGATGCTCTTCATGCATACGGTGCATGTCGGGCTGTCGTGCATGATGTTGTCGCTGCTGGTGCAACTGCGCGGGGTCAGGGAGTTGTAAACCTCCCTGGGAGATCGTGTACTGGTCCGCGAGGACGCGGCGGTGCGAAAACGGGGTGGTAATATCCCGCTGATGTACGTGGTTGTGCGAATGCGAGTGGGAGGGCGTCCCGGAAAGTGGCGGCGGAGTCTGAGAGTGTATGTTGGGGTCGTGATGTTGGTAGGTGGGTTGGTTATAGGGATATTGTTGGCGAGGAGAGTCGACCCGCATTTCGCTCCCTCGGCCGACGAAGGTCGGAGCGCTATAAGAGCTCCCCAAGTGTCGATCACCGGAATGAGAGTAGCTGTTTGGAGAATTTATATACATCGCGCTTGAGTGTGGAACGGGACTCCGAGACGAAGAGGATGGCAGAGATGAAGGAAGGGCGGTCCCGTATGAGGGGTATATGGGTTTTGTCGAGACAGGTGCTGCCATGGGTGGGAGCTGGTACGGAGAGTCCAAGGGCCCAACATCAGAATGGTCATGAGGATCGTTCATTGTGAGCGCGTGTTCCCATGATTCAGGATCGATAACGTGCATAGCGCGCGAAGATGTGGCCAGCGCAGATGGAGAAAGGGAGCTGGTGCGTGATGAAGATTCTGCGGACTCAGAGTCGCGACTAGAAAAGAAATCGACAGTATGCGAACCGCCGCCAAGGTCTGAGGACTTGGGCTTGTCTTTGCCGGTCGGGCCCTTGCCCAAGGGAGGTCGGTCGTCGGGCGGCCACCCCACCATTTTCCTGAGCTTAGCGTTCTCGACCTCTAGCTCGCTAACTCTCTGTTCAAGAGCCTATTTCAAAGATGATCATAACGTCAATCAGATAATTTCACATTTGGGAAGGTGAAATAGCTCACCTGCAAATGGGCAGCGCGTCGAGCGCGAAACGCTCTTTGAACGTCTCGAGCGCGATTGGGAGGAAGGTTGTCGTTCCTTTTGCGACCGCGCTTTGAGGACATGGCGAGGGGGGACCTGTGACAGACCGAATGGTGCGGAGGGAGAGAAAAAGCTGATTATGGGGGTGCACCAGGCATATAAAAGGACTCCGAGGTGCAATCGGGAGATTCAAATCTGACCTGCCTTATTTGGTATCTGTGATCGGTCACCACAAAACCCCATGCTGACGACCCTGAAAGCCATTAGCCATTGGCTTTTGCACCTCCTCTCTGCAAACACGACCTCTGGTGCACACTCCCAAAGCCTTGTATTGCTAGCAACAACCACTTCCCCCACTTTCCCCCGACATGCTTGTGCTGTAGTCTGGCCCCTTTTCACAACTACACTGCCATTTTACCGACTTGTCTCACAATTCGACTCCTCCCAACTTTTTTCTATTATAACTCCTATCACAGACTATCTATGCCCCCTTCCGACGTGCACTGCTACAGCAAATGTTCGGATCCGGGAATATTCTCCTGATGCGGCTCGGGGGACCTGGGTCACAAGCGCCTGCACCGCCGATCAAGTGGAACGTATCATATCCGATTATGCCGACTTTCAGCTCCGACCCGCAACTCGAGCCTCCTTCTTCGCTGCCGCCTTTTCTTTGTCCCTCTTTGCGAACAGTTTGTGGCGGGGCGCTGCTTCCCTCGCCAGGGATTTATTGGCCGCCTTGTTCTGTTCGACATAGGACATATGCTGGGCGCCACTAAGCGCAGTCAGCGAGCCGGTCGTTCGTTGAGCTGCCGGGAACTTCGTGGGACCAAAGTCCTTCGAAGTCACCGTCCCGGCCAAATCCCCTTCACCGGCACGGACGTCCGACCCGAGATCAGCCTCGCTCTCGTTCGCCAATAGGACAGACGATATCAGCTCGATCTGTTCGTCGCGCGTTCGATAGACAAGGTCTGGAAGATCTTCCAGACCGTCTAGGTGCGTGATGACCTTGAAGGCATAGCCTTGGTCGATCAGGAACTGCTGTCGTTTCGTACTGTAAAACATCTCCTGCGTGTCCTTAGACACAAGCGAGTAGAAGAAGGCGTTGAAGCCCTCGTCATTACGTCGTTTGGCACGCAAAATGCGCCCTGAAGAAATGAACCGATGGCTCTCACTGTAATAAATTTACACATACCCAAACGCTGTGCTTCTTGACGACGCGAACCGAAGTGAGATGATATCTGAATGAGGCAAGTGGCTTCTGGCAGGTCGATCGATGTATCCCCGACCTATTTAGGAAAAGATTGGCGCAATCCGGGAAGCGCGGATAGGGGGGAAAAACTGACTTTGGAGAGAAAAATCGTGTTGACTTTCGCATCATGTTGGAAAAAGGAGAGGACGCGCATCCGCTCGACCTGACCTGTCCCACCGTGGATGAATGGCTTGCCAAGACGTTTCGCATACGCCTGCGTGTCGGCGGTGTAATCAGTTGTCGACAACAGTCAAATAGGGGAGTGGGAAATCCCCACCTCCAACGCATACACGTTGTCAGAGAACACTATGACTTTGTCTCCCCTGTCCTCGTGGTACTTGATTAAGAACTGGCATGCCTGGAACTTGTTGGGGTTCATGCAATAAAGCAACATGCGTTTCCGGGATTGTTCTCGCAGATATTCGCGGTAGAATTCCGGCGTCATTGGGCACCACACTTCCGCACACTGGATATAAATAAAGATAAGCCCCTCATCCATGAAACCGCAGGTGGAAAATAGAACAGGCGTACCTGAACGTTCGCGATGTGGCCCTTCGCGGCAAGGTCCCTAGTGATGGCAACAAAATTAATCATCACGAGTGGTGATCATTGGGTAAGTAGAATGGAAAGCTTACATCCAGTTGGCCTCGTACAGCTTCGGGCCAATCATGTAGTTCAAATCCGCAATTTTGTCATCCTCCCGAACAAGGGTCGCTACGAAGATAGGAAAGTTGTGGTGTAATTGGAAATACATTTGCGGAGTAGACTCACCGGTAAGGCCAAGTTTAGAGTGCGCTTTGATGGTCGTAACGACGCGACGGAACATCGCTGCTGGAACGACATGCACTTCATCAAGCAGAATAAACCCCCATTCTCGGGAGGTCAAAAACTCCATCATTTTTTTCGACTCATGCGAACGATTGTGAGTGTTCGCCACCATCGAATAGGTCGAAACAACAATGCCACTCTCTCCGGCGAACTAAAAAAAGTGGAGTCGACGTGAGGCCTCGGAATTTCAACTTCACAGACTCACCTTCTCTTTCTGGTCGGCCGTGAACACAGCGATCTGACGGTCGGTTACATTCGACCAAAGCATAAATTGTTGCTTCCATTGCATGACGGAGACGCTGCGGCGCAGTCATTCACGCGTGAGGCCATGATAGTAGGTGAACACTCACGAAGATGTGCATAATACGAGGCAAGATTTTTTGATCGTACATGCGGCAGTAATTCCTACAAGGGTCTTGCCTGCTCCACAAGGAAGGACGATAATGCCGGATCGAGCACGCCTTGAAAACGGGGCTGAGACGAGAGAGGAATAAGCAGAGATAAAAACAGCTACCCATTACCAAACATCTTGCTTAAACTTGTCTCTTGATACGGCCGAATAACGGTCGCAGGTTTGAGATCTATATCAAGGTTGGCGTTGACGGTGTCGTTGCGGAAGTCATACTCCTCCAACATAGGATACTCCAACTCGTTACAGCGCCGTTTTACATCCTGAAGTCGAGTCAGTCAGGTGGTACCATAAAGTCGATGGTAGATGCCTACGTCGATCTTGGAATCAGTAATCTCGAATGCATGGACATTTTCATCGTCCTCGTCGATTTCATCTGGAAGGTGGTTCGCAATGGATCATCGGAGGGACGGACATACGACGCACCAGACTCAACGCCCACAACTGAAGTAAAGAGATCCGCATCTGTGACACTTCTGGTATTGGGCTGACCCGGCACCGAGGTAGTCGCGCCGTTTTGGACATCAACTTTATTCTTCTCACCCTCCTTGGTTCCTGGGATCGTAAGGTTTCCCTTGACCGGCGCTTTCGACGTCGTAAACGTGGCGGCCTTTATGCTGTTGTCCGTTTGGGCGGTGATGAGACGAGCCTCTCGGATAATCCTATCCTTCAGCAGCAATTGGAGCGTTTCGGGATGACTCGACTCCACGAAATACTTGTTATGCTTCAGGACAAGCTTGACCTTCCCATAACTCAATGTACGCTCGCGAATGAATGCCGTAATGCTCTCAGGAACTGGAACCTTGAAATAGATATTGAAGAGCTGACGGTCATGTAATCCAGCACTGGCAAGACATTACCTTGGATAGACGATTAAGAACCTTAAATTTCCAAGAACTATTAGCTCTGGGACCACATCGGATCAAGCGCAGAGCAACGGACTTCAATTATATCTTCTGTCTGCAACCCAACAGAGACAGCGGCGTACAGCGAGTACGAAGTGAGTTTGTATTCGTGGATGAAGGCCGGTCTGCGAGACACATTGGTGGCATTCTATATTTACGTCCTCGTGTTCATACGCACCTGCTAACAGGCTCGCTGATAGCTGTCAAGAAATCCTGCGCCTGTTCAGCAATGGGAGAAAAGGCCTCGAGAATAATGTGGCCGTCTTCTGGGCTAATCCACAACGGCCGCGAAGCATGGTCCGGTTTCAAGTGCAACCAAGAAAAGTCCTGGTCCATGAAAATGTGCGAAACGAGGCTGTCTTGTTGGCGACGGTGGGCTTCCAGAGACGACATGTCCGCAGGTTCCATTTCCTTCGCGCGCCTCGCTTCGGCGAGTTTACGCGTCAGAGCACTGAAGTTGATAGTAGCCCCACGAGGAACGAGAGAAGTATCAGGAGGCGAAGGAGGGATGGCGTCGTCCTCGTTGCCGATCACGGCAAAGTCGTCGTCGCCGCCTTTCCTTGCCCGTTTGGCGAAAGAGGAGGATTCTCCAAATCCTGGTGCTCGGGAGAGCCAATAAGAAACGGATCCTTCGGGGTAGCATGATTTTTTACCTTCTGCACTTCGTTTCGACATTCTCTACGTTCCGCGAGGGACTATCAACAAGCAGCCGGTGGGCGTTGATGACAGGAGAGGACAAGGACGACAAGGATGAGTGGGCTTCAATATAAGTACGTTGCTTAGTGAGCGAATTCAAGCGGAGCCGAAACTCGATGACCGTGGGACATTGTCGATGTTGCTCGTTGTTCTGCAACCACCACCATCGCTCGCTCTATCTTGCCTGGCGAATTTTCTTGAATAAACCATCATGTGGAGGCCCGCAACTCGTCAGATTACTGGTACCAACGATGGTGCGTACACTTGGCCTCAGGATTCTGGATGTTTTTGACATATTTGTCTCTTTTTTACACCATACAGTTCCTCTTGGACAGCGCCGCCGTTTTGGCCCTGCACCGGCTGAGGAAGCGGCACCACCTCAACTTGCGCAACCCTCTCCGTCTGTGTATCCTCGTTCTATGAACCAAGATAATGAATCTCCCGGCAAGCGGGGCAGAGATGACTTTCCTTCCAACGGCGACCCGAAAGGTAAGCCAGACATTCCTTTGAGCGCATTCCTCAGCTCCCTTGCCCCGCTGTTGCCTTCCGAGTAACTGTCATAGTTTTCGAGACCATTTCCAGGTCGCGTGATTTGAGCGTAGATAGCACCTCTAACTCTACAGCAGATACTGACTATCATACTAACCCTAACGCATTCCTTCGTCACTCACCCCAGTTGATCCTAACGCCCCTCGTAAACGGCGTAGCCGTTGGGGAGACGCTAAGACAGATATCCCCGGTCTACCCACCGCCATATCTGCTGCCGGTGTATCTCAGGCTCAGCTCGATAACTATGCCATTCACCTTCGCCTGGAGGAAATCAACCGTAAGCTGAGGCTCAACGACTTCGTCCCTCCTGAGAGAGAAAGGTGCGTAGCTATGTGTTTCTAACTTGCGCATACACTGACCTGTAAACTAGATCTCCCTCCCCTCCGCCAACTTATGACGGCCACGGTCGCCGTACCAATACCCGCGAGGTACGCTACCGCAAAAAGCTCGAGGACGAACGCATTAGGCTCGTTGATCGCGCTATGAAAAATGACCCCAATTTCCGCCCTCCCGTGGAATATCACCAACAAAAGCGTTCCCAACGCCCATCCGACAAAGTCTATATTCCCGTCAAAGAATTTCCCGAAATCAACTTCTTCGGCTTGCTTGTCGGTCCTCGTGGCAACAGCTTGAAAAAGATGGAGCGGGAGAGTGGCGCGAAGATTAGCATTCGAGGCAAGGGGAGTGTCAAGGAAGGCAAGGCCCGTCCGGATCAGTTCGCGGACGACGCAGAGGAAGATCTCCACTGTCTTATTCTTGCGGATACGGACGAGAAGGTCGCTGCTTGCGTTAAAATGATCAACAAGGTCATCGAAACGGTGTGTTGCAATCTTTATTTCCTTTACCATTGATAGCTGACGCCACATAACAGGCTGCGTCCACCCCTGAAGGTCAAAACGACCACAAGCGTAACCAACTTCGAGAGCTTGCTGCTTTGAACGGAACGCTGCGCGACGATGAGAATCAAATCTGCCAGAACTGTGGTGGCGTCGGCCATCGCAAATATGACTGCCCCGAACAGCGCAACTTCACTGCTAACATTATTTGTCGTGTTTGCGGTAGCGCCGGACATATGGCTCGTGACTGCACCGTCAACAAAGACCCGAACGCTCCTAACGCCGTCGGTGGGCCTTCGCCGCCTCCTGGTCAACGTGGCGGATTCGATTCGGAGTACGCGAGTTTGATGGCGGAGCTTGGGGAGGGAGGGGGAGCTGGCACATCTGGTGACGCGGCCGGCGCGTGGTCTGCGCCTAGCATGGGCCACGATATCACTGCGGGCGGTTCCAACATTCCACCTTGGCGTCGTCCTGAATCGTGGATCCAGCCTTCGAACAATCAGCAGTCGATGCAAGGTGGTTATCGCCCGCCCCAGCAAGGCTACGGTGCTGGATATGGTGGCGCCCCGGCGGCGAGCGGCTATGGAGCAGCGACAGGAGCATGGGCAGGCTACCAGGCCGCAGGATATCAACAACCCCAAGACTACAACTACGCAAACTACTATCAAGGCCAATACGCTCAGCAGCAGACCAGCTAATCAAATCACTCTGATCTCCCATTATTCACCTCTAACACTCCGTAGCGACAAAAAATCTCACAGGCTTCACTCCTCATGTTTGCTTTGACTCCGACTCTTTCATCAGTCTTGTTCTTCTCGACCGTATTCTAGCATCGTCAGCGAGCGACACTATCGAGAGGTAATGGGCAACAAGTATTCACGTATTCACACATCGCCGCCTGGACGACTCACGAAATCAGCAGAGAATCCCTGTAATATGCATCCGTATTCAATGATTGTAGCGCAGATTTTTTATTCAACCTGATTTCAAGGCAATACTTAAGAGTTGAGGATGTCCATCATAATCAAGGGCTGAACGATTCAGCTTCATTCATGCGCGCTTTCTTTTTTTCTTCGTCTTTTTCTTCGGAAGTATACCTGCCTCGTGACTACCGTAGTCGTCGTCATCAATGGCATCCGCTTTCCTTTTGTCATTCGGAGCTCCATCTCGAACGAAACATGAAACAAAGAAGCCATTCGTGGCGTCGTCGCCCGGTAAACATCGCACTAACGATTCTGCTTGGCCTAAACGTCCGGGTTTATTCAAGCAACCCAAAAGCCTTCAGAGGGGGACGACGTACCCAGATGGTCCAACTCATCGGGTAATCCTCGGCGATGCCACTGAGGTAAAACCTCTTTCCGGTCAGCGAGAGAGAATTGGCCTGTCCTCGCCTCGTCGCAGTTCAGAGTTTCTCGCACAACGTGTTCGTTTTCGGTCGCGTGTATGCTACATGTCGAATACACGATTTTCCGAACGCCAGGAACTAAAAAGAAATAATCAGGGAGTTTGCCCCGAACGCTCCCGGGATCGGGTAAATATCCAGTGACTCACATTTCATGGCGTGTTTTATCATGAGAAGCTGGAAGGCAGCCAATCGTTTGAGGCGATCTTCTTGGTCACCGTCATCTTCAATCTCTAAATAGAATTCAGCGGCCAGGGTACAGGGCGAATAATGCTGAAGAAGTACCTGTTTCGAGGAGATGGTCCAATCGGTTCACTATCCCTGAGCCGCTGCACGAAGGGTCCAAGAGTCTATAGCCGCAAGACAGTATAAGGCCTACGCCGTACGGATCAAGTGTAGACAACATACATATGTGTAACCCGGTTGTATTTTGGATCCAGGGGATCAACCGTTAGGAAGTCCACGTTCAAGGGTTCGACGTTTTTACAACCTGCTTTGGAAAGCATGGTTGTGAGTGTCGTAAACCTTTTCCTATCCCGTTCGAAGGCGAAGAGCTACATCAGCCAAGTCAGTCAGAAAGAGTATGTTGTTTTCTTGACACCACAAACACTGACCTTGCCCTTGCCCTTCATTAGGGCGCTTAAATGGGAAGTCTTGTTCCCAGGAGCCGAGGTAGCATCGATAACAAAGCTGTCGTCAGTCGCAGGCGGTGCAAGAATTGCCGCAGGGAAGCACGAGGCCTTATCCTGTAGGATAATTTTCCCATCCTTGTAAAACGGGTCCTCATGAAAGGTAGTTTGAGGTGAGAAGCTCAACAGATCAGGGATGTGTTCGTCGATCGCAAAACCATTTCTATTGAAACAAAGGGTCACAAGAAACCCTACATCTTGTTAAACGGAACGGAACATACGCGAATTCGAAAGGGCTCGAGGCAGTGAACCCTCGAGATATTAATGATTTGACGGCTTCTTCGGTAGACCAAGCCAGCGTGTTAACGCGGACATAACGAGGTATCCGTGCTGGTGAAAAGCCATCAGCACAAATATCGCTTCATGAGAGACGAACAGAAGGATCTACCTGGCCGCTGATCTCCTGTTTGTGCCAATTCTGCGTTCGAACGGGCGCCTCGCTTTATTTTGATCTTTTGGAATTCACCGTGTAATCGGGTTTTATGGCGCAGAACTGCTTGCTTGACTGGTCCATCACCAGCCTGGATGCCCTTGGATAGCAGCAAGTCGTGGACGAGGACCAACGCGAGGCTTCGGGACGTGATTTTCTTCTTTTCTTCCTTCAAGAGCTTCGTCAGTTCGATAACCTCAGCCAGGACGGACTTGTCTGCAACATCAAACGTTCAGACAATGGGTTTGTGACGCGTATGCTCCCCCGCCTTACACTTCAGCGTCTCAATTACGAGAGCAGCCGTTCGTTTTCTGTCCTTCTCAGGAAGTGTAGCGAGGATGCCTTTAATCGAGCCTTGCTTCTTGTCCAAGCGGTCGAGTGTCTTAGCAGCCTCGAAGTAAAAGTTCATGATGTTCTTTCGATAAGGCACTAGACACGAGCAAGCACATTAGGTTTCCGTTAGGCCCTATGGAACTAGATGGTACATTCTCCACGGCACAGATAGATTAAGCCCCACACACCCTTGAAAGCATACCTGAGGGGAAGAGGAGGAAGTTAGTTATGGATGAACGCTGGTTGAGGAGGAGCAAAAAGAAAGAATCAGAGTTGTTGATGCTCGTCATAGCTGGGGAGACCCAGTCGGACAATGTAGATAAAATGAAAACCATCATAGAGAAGGAAGAAGAACTTGATGTACCTTGTACTAGAGTGGTTGCACGTCGGCGCTGTTGAAGGAGAAAATCAACGATTGAATTCAAGAAGAATTTTCGAGCTCCGCTTTAAAAATTTCACGCTTGTGGCGTAGACGTATTATTATTGTCTGGTCTCCACGCGTTCTATCCTGGAACCGTGTCTGGCTCGGAAACAGAGCTTTCTCTTACTTACTTGACGAAGAAAGAGTATGCAATCCATCCGGCGGTCAGCATTTATGATAATTGACTTCACCAACCCTCTAGTGGCCGCTGTAGAAACGGAACTTTATGACCTGTTGGGTGTACCCCCAAGCGCCAGCGAAGGTATTGAATTGTTGCTAGTCACAACCAAGAATATACTCATGGATTTGAAGGCGAGATCAGGAAGGCTTATATGAGAAAGGTACGTGCCCAGTAGGAATGTAGCGTTCATCTTTCAAAGTTCTATTTAGGCCAAGGAGCACCATCCAGTATGTATTACGTTTCACTGAGTCGCGCGAGTTTGTCACTAACTGGGACCCGCAGGACAAGAACCCCAACAACCCCGATGCCCATGAGAAGTTCCAAGAGATGGCTGCTGCGTGTGTCCTTCTCGTTTTGCTGGTGTAGACGCCCTCTGACACCCTCATGTTTCTGGTAGCTATGAGATTCTCAGCGATCCTCAGTCCCGGGCCGTCTACGATCAAGAGGGAATGGATGGATTCAAGAAGAACGCTGGAGGCCCAGGATTCGACCCCAACGATCTCTTCGCGCAATTCTTCAACCAGGGATTCTTCGATCCTGCCGGTCCCGCTCCTGGACGGAGGGGACGCGGTCCGGAAGTGATACCCCACGATGTGACACTGGAGGACCTGTATAATGGAAAGACTGTTCATATGAACCTGGAGCGGGAAGCGGTGTGTGGGCTATGTCAAGGGTGCGTACAGCGTGTGCTTTTTCCTCTTGTATCTTTCTTCTTATAACACGTTCTTCACAAGGTCTGGCGCGAAAGGTAATGCGAAGCCGAAACCATGCATAACCTGCGAAGGGAAAGGCTTCACCATTGTCCACAGCCAGGTTCGCTCAATCATACCATGTCATCTTCACCGTTAACTCGAGCATCTATCCAGATTGGACCAAATCGCATTGGCACCTCAAGGGTTATATGTCATTCTTGTTCTGGGAGCGGTTCTAAGCTTAAGGAGAAGGATAGGTAAGCTGGCTCAATTTTTGCCCTGTCCTTTAACTCAGAGAAACGAAGGTGCAAGAAATGTAAGGGTGAAAAAACCGTCACAGAGAAGAAGCGCCAGGAGATCCATATCGAGAAGGGAATGCCGAGTGGACAGAGAGTGGTCCTTGCTGGCGCAGGTGATGAGGAGGTACATCTATACTCTCACTTGATCTACTCCCACCATCTCATCGTGCTCTCAGCCCGGTGTCCCCGCCGGTGACGTCGTCTTCGTTCTTAAGACCACTCCCCACGAGTCGTTTGAACGTTCCGGGAACGATCTTTTGACCCACTGTAAGATCACCCTCTCCGAAGCGCTCTTTGGATTTTCGCGGATCCTGGTGACGCATCTGGACGGCCGTGGCATCGAGGTAACAAGTCCTCCTGGGAAAGTCATCAAGCCTGACGACGCTATCGTCCTACGAGGGGAGGGCATGCCTATCTTCAAGCGGAGAGAAGAGAAAGGTGACCTCTACGTCATCCTGTCCATCGAGATGCCCGACGATCAATGGTTGAGGACTGTCGATCAGAAGGTACGTCGCCTCATTTCCTCAAACTGCGTCAAATTCTCATATATTCTGCTAGGCTCTTGAGTCGCTACTTCCACCGAAGAGGTCAAACCCTGAACCGCTCCCAGAGAACGTCGTTGAGGCCGACTACGAGGAGAGTGACATTGTGGATGTGCGTTCCCGCTCTTTCCCGGCAAGCGACGACTTCTTTGACCAGTTTGTCCCCCAGTTTGGCGGCGACGATGAGGACTGGGAAGATGAGGACGACTACGAGGGGTATGGGCACGGGCACGGGCAAGGACCCGAGCCAGAGTGTCGACAGCAATAGCTGTTTGGACCCGGTGTTTCTTTCTTTTCGTCCTTGCAACATCTCGCACACCCATCAGCCACCTCATTACGCTCTTTTCACCCTCAACCTCGGCTGGTTTACATTGAATATCTATACTCCCTTTAGCTAATACTAATATAATACCCACTCATCGATGGACCCTGCTGCTCAGCTAATCTTACAAACTGGCCCATACCACGGTCTGAGCGTGCTCTCAAAGGACTGAACAGCATGAACGGGACCAATGCAGTGGCACTGGCACACGTATCCTACTAGACTGCTTTTCGCCCACTTTGTCGCGTTCTTTCGAGGCAATCTCCTCAAAGCGCTCCATTGCCGAAAGCAGGCGCGGATATTCGTCTGATGGCCACATCCAGCCAAACTCGAAACGCCGCGCGCCCTCTACTTATATGTACCTCAAGGTTCGTGTAATTGATTATCAACGTCCCTTCCAGTGCTGCAGAGTTCTGAACTGCTACATAAGCTGACTTGTGACAGCTCACATGAACTTGGGTGTATGAATGTCTGCATAAAGGATACTCATGGATTATGTCAAACCCTCACCACTGACCAGCACCACAACGCCAGGCGTCCAAATCATTACTTAACAGCTGCAAGATGACGTGATCCAGGTGAGAAAGAGGGGTAGATCAATGGATGAGCTCGTAGCACAGAAAAGTCATCGAGTGGTTAACATCTGTGATCAAAGTGGTATATATCCGTCAACAGAGGATACGGCAAATACAACAGCTATGAGACCGGAAGATATGCACATGCCCTACAGCAACCCAACAACAAGTGCCGCGGATGTGACCAAGCCAACGGTCACAGCTGGATGCACATTGGCAGCGGCTGATGATCTGTGGAGACACAAAGGGCGATGAGCAGGTCCTCAGCAGACTTTCGGAACCTGGCTCACTGCGAAGTTTCTGCTGAAGGCGCCGCGCCGCTGGAGGTCGACGGCGAGGCGTTCGTTTCCTGGGTGTTGCCAACCAGCGCAGACGAATTTGTGGCCCGCGTCGTGTTACTTTGCAACGTCCACGACACGCCCCCGAGGACATGAGACAAGAAAAGTTCATCCTGCCAAGTTTCGTTCAGGTGGCCGAGGCTGGTGTAAAAGCTCCGACCTGCGGTGGTCTTTTTGTCGTCATCCACGCCGCTCCCGTGGAATTGATACCAAGCTTCGAGGGGTGATAAGTGTGGAGTGAACGAGATTGTCATGTCCCCCTTGAACAACGGACATACCGAGCGGGTGGGGGGTACCTTGGTTAAATTTCCGCGTCCCGTTGTCTGTGCATGCCTGAAATCAGTTCAAGTTCATCTACAGAATCCTTCTGACTTACCAACGTAACTCGACTCGTCGGCAGCAAGCACGACCGTAGCACCGAGTGCTCTAGGATCGGACTTGAAGTTGTACCTGGTATGGTGTTGGCATGTTCTTTTGTGGACAGGAATAGTGATTCTCACATTTCATCTTCGACTTGCCACTTGGTCGGTAACATGCTTGTGCTCGGATGCGAGGCATCCACCACGTCTACAGTCTACCGACAAATGTTCAGTGGTGAAAGTATATAGGCGTTGTCGACGAACAGCATTCTGCAGCTCAGGATGGTAGTCAAAGTACGCCCCTGACGAATTCCTGGTTAGAGGGTGCGTCACCAAGAGGGAAATAGAGAGCAGAATGTACCTAATTCACGGCCATAGAATGTCGTGTTGACCAGCGAATCAGATGCGGAGTGTATTCCGATGAAATTTCCGCCGAGATTGAGGTATTTCTGGAACGCAGCCTTCCCCGTGTCGTCCAGGACTGTTCGAAATCCAGGTTCAGCACCTCCCGCCAGTACATAGCTCGCCACAAATCCAAATGCCAAATGCTAGAGACGTGGAACGTACCTTCTCCTGTGGTGCTCAAAAACAGCACCGCATCATACCCCGCAAGACCTTGGTCCGTAAATCGATTCCTGTCCTCCGTGGCATCGAATTCGACATTGATGGTCGCCCCTTTCGCCTTGAGCGCGGCAATCGCAGTGGGAATGGAGTCGTGGCGGTATGCAGCGGTGGCGGAATAAATCAGGACGCGTGCAGGGATCGCCTGTGCTTGAGCCATCACTACGGTTGAAAGCAGGAGGTAGAGTGGTATGAGGAGGTTTGGCATTACTTTTGGCATTACTTTTGAAAATCAGCCTAAGTGTCTGGGAATAGCATGAGCGTCCGAACCAGAGAGCCTTTAAGTATCTATTTCCATTTATAATCAGATGAAATATGGAGTCATACCTGGTGGTAATATGGTACTTACTTCCAGCAGACATTTAGACCGCTGAGCAAGTCCCTATTACATCGTACACACCCGGCATTTACTACCCCGCACAGCCAATCACATGCCGGTAGCCTAGTCCTTAGCAATGCCATCGAACTCTTCGCTACTCGCGACTCAACCATGTCCTACCCTCTCAGCCTCCCTGCGAATTCCCCTCTTATCACACTAACTCACCGTACGTTTCAACGATATCCTCTCCTAAATGACGCTTTCCGTGGCTGACGTTTGCCCATCTTAGCCAGACCATCACTTTGGGTGATCGAACTTCACAATGGGCAGGATGCACGGCTAACCGTAGACCTTGTGGATCGCGGGCTGAAACCCGCACTAGACGCGGTCGAAAGAGACTGGAGAGAGCAGTGGAGGACTGCGCAGAAGGCCAAAGACAAGGAGGGTGGAAAGGGCGCGCTGATCATCGTGGGGAGGAGAGACCAGGATAAGTTCTTTAGCAACGGTGCGCTGCGCATTCTGGCTACCATTCAGTTGATTTAACCATTTTTAATGACAGGACTCGACTTCGCGCGTGTTGTTCCCAACCCCAATTTCTTTCCCAGTAAGCACTTCGTGACGCGTTTCTGGATTCGTTTTCATGTGTCGTACGGCAGCTACCTTTAACCCGCTCCTAGCCCGCCTCCTGACGTTCCCCAGTAAGAACTCAGCTTATTTCAAGGCAAACCACGTCCGACATAGTGACTTGCTAGTTCCCACTATTGCGGCGATCAACGGACACTGCTTCGCCGGCGGGCTAATGCTCTCGTTGGCATGCGATTATCGCGTCATGACCGACGGCAGTAAGCGCAATGCCTGGTTATGCATGAACGAGGTGTGTGGATGAACCACGCCCCAAATATCACTACTTGAATTCTGCAGGTCCACTTCGGCGCTGTATGGCCTCTATCTTTCGCCGCCATCCTTAGGGCCAAAGTAGGCGATGGCCGGTTGCACCGCAAGATTGCGCTGGAGGGTCACCGATTTACACCCAAGGAGGCATACGATGACGGGCTATTGGACCACCTCGTGAACGGAAACACTGCCGAGGTACTAGCGAAGGCAGAGGAAGTTGCTGACAAGTTTAGCGGTAATGCTCAGTCGGGTGTCTGGGGCTTGATTAAGGTACTATCGTTCCCTGTGGCATGCCAAGTTTAACTAACAGATAGAGCCTTCAGAATGATTTGTACCGCGATACCTTAACTTCTATTGGGGCTGATACAAGAATCCTCAACGCCGCCATCGAAGATGCAGCTGCGCGTTCAAGGCTGTAAATAAACCCACAGTTCAATTCACAGTTCTATCCATCTTGCTTGCAGCCCGAGCGCCCGGGGCATAAATCTCATGGTCTTTGCCTTGAAGATTGGTCGACCCGACCTTTTCTTTATACTTCGCTCTGAGGCGCATTGTCGACCCCTGTGCGCAGCCCAATCAAGGGATGATGGTGATGAAGTCAGTTTATTGCCTGACAAGCTACGTAGAGGTAAGAGCCATGGGCCCAATCAAGGGATACACCGGTGATGATATGAAGGCAGTTTGTTGCCTGACAAGCTACTATGAGCTAAGAGGCAATATGGTGTAGCTAAATATAAGTAAGTAAAGTAACGGTAAAGCGAGGTGAAGTTGCAACCATATTTTTCCATGTAAAGGTAAAATCGACATTTAGGTGGCGATGACAGTCGAACTGAGCGAGGTATGTACAGTCTTAAAGAACAGGCATATGTTAAGTCATAGGGAGGGACTGGTAACCACTCCCTCTAAATGGGCGCTTGTCGTACTTATGTAAATGATTGCCTGAATCGACACGGCCCAATGCCCATTAATCATTGTCGGCACCACAAACTATTTTTGCATCGCATCACATTATTGAGGCAACGAGCCCCGGCCTGCCTTTGTGGCTGCGGAAGAATGGGTATGTGAACGGTCTCTCGCCTAGCAACAGCCGCAAGCTATTTAAGATACGAACCTCGAGGACCAGATGCTCGTACTCTTCTGCTCTCTCGCCCCAGGCTGGGCTCTTCAGTTTCCCGTTCATTTATCCATACCACTTTCTATCCATCCCACCCTACAAGAATCGACGTGGCGGCATGCATTTTTCTGCGCTGGTAGCAGGCGTCGCTCTGGCCTTTTTTGTCGATGCTATCCCTATTCCCAGTAGCCCCAACACTAAACCTGGCATAATAACCCTTCCCCTCAAGCGACTTGAGCAGAGGTCAAATACGCACCCCCTTATCGTTCGTTCTTCGCCACTTTTGTACCTCCTCCAACCACTCCTCAACTAGACCATCCTCATAGGCTCACCAGCAAAAAATAAACCGTAGCCACCGGCGCTTTGCTCGAATGACAGGCCGGAGTGAGCCCACCACAGAAGAGTTGCGCTCCAACCTCTACAAGCGCGTTCTTGCCGTTGAGGGCGACGAGGGCCTCGTTAAGCGTTACAATCGTGTCGGTGTTGCGAAAGGGAAATCGAAATCGAAATCCGCTGGCTCAGGAGTTGGGTTGTCGTTTGATGCTTCTAAGCACGGTCGCAGCAGCAAGAGGAAGGGTAGCGACTCTGGCGCTGCTCCTGGCGCCACTGGGTATGCATGCATTCTTTTCTTCACCCATATGCCATTTCATTGATTTATAACTGTATCTTCAAGTGCTGTGACTGCTGCGAACAAGCCGACTTTTGACAATTCACTTAGACTCGACATCGAGTTGAGCGCTTTGCTAGCTGTTTTTTTCCCGCTATTGCTTATCCGATGTCCATAGGGGCAATGATCTTGGATACCTCGCGACTGTTCAAATCGGCACCCCGCCGCGGGACTTTTTGATACTAATGGACTCCGGATCAGCTGACTTGTGGGTTGGTGCCGAAAATTGTCGATCTCAGGCAGGCGGCGGTTGTGTACGTTTTGCAGCATCTATTCACAGATGCCTCACAGCTTCATATGATTTACTTGTAGGGAAATCACACGTTCCTTGGTCCTCAGAGCTCGAGCTCCTTCCGAGACACCAACACACGATTCCAAGTTACATATGGAACTGGTCAGGTCCAGGGCAGCATCGTTCAGGACGACATCGTTGTTGCTGGTAACACACTCAAGGCGCACACGTTCGGTGTTGCAACTACCGAAAGTGTCGACTTTTCGGATGATTCCACACCTTTTGACGGGCTAATGGGGTTGGCACAGTCGGTCAGTCTCTTCGCAGAACCCCATGTTACAAACACTGAATCCTACCGTACAGACTCTTTCTCAACAGCGGACATTGACACCTATCGAGGCGATGGCCGAGGCAGGTCTCGTTCAAGACGCTATTACCTCATACAAGATTTCCCGCGTCGCCGACAACAATAATGATGGGGAGATCACATTCGGGTAAGCCTTGAGTATCAGGCTTCAAATGTATTGCCCCCGTTAACACTCTGTAGCGGCCTCGACGAAACGAAATTCAACGTTGACACGCTCGTGACAGTGGACAACGTCAACAAGCAAGGCTTTTGGGAAAGCGCTATAGACGCTGTATCTGTCGACGAGACTGACATCGGTCTGAAAGGCCGCACGGCCATCCTCGACACTGGCACAACTCTTATCATGGCGCCACTCGCCGACGCTGTCGCTATCCACAACAAGATTCAGGGCGCTCGTTCTGATGGTCAAGGCGGATTCATCGTCCCGTGCACGACCAACGCTAGCATTGCCTTGACCTTTGGTGGTACCGCGTTTACCATCGACCCTAGGGATATCGCCTTCCAGCCTGTAGACCCCACTCATCCTACCGGCGACTGTATCTCAGGCATTGCTGCCGGAAATGTTGGGGGTGCGACAGAGTGGCTTGTATGTTTCTTACCACCTGGCCATTCTGCGTAGTCGACTATGCTAACTACTTTCTGTCTGTGCTGACACAGGTCGGCGATGTGTTTCTGAAGAACGCGTATTACTCAACCGACGTCACAAGGAATACGATTAGTTTGGCCACCCTGGCTTGAGGTCGCCTTCAACGAAACGTAACTGAGTTCTATGTACATCTTCGCAGCTTTAATCCGACTCCGTTCTTCCGCGTGCCAAGAGAGGCGTCAGGTGTATTACAGGGTGTCGTGGCAGCGGGAGTAATTCGCTGACACGCCCAGAGTTGCAATGACTCTATTCTCTCCCGGATAGATATCGGAGCGAGTAAGGAAAGCAGAGGAGTGCCGTGCAGGCCAACCGTGAACTTTGCAGGGCGGACGTGGCGCAGGAATTTAAACCAGTGTCCTGCGGCGTCGTGACGGACAGACAACATGTACAAAAAGAACCGACGATGGGGCTCGAACCCACAACCTTTGCCTACAGGGTGGCTTGAAAAGCCGTCCTAGGAAAGCAATGTACTACCATTGTACTACGCCGGCTTGATGACAACTGGGACGTCATTGGTTTATGATGAATGTGGCAACCAAGTGGCGCACACTAGCACTGAGCTGAAAACCATCTTAACTGAAGAACCAAGCTGAACACGATAGCGCGCATTTAGCATCAGATCAGATCAGAATGCAGAACTTGCTTGGCTTCCTTGTCAGATCAAGGAGGCTGTCAACGGGACGGCTTGTTGTTTGTACCTCGCTCCCTCTACTTACGACATGCCAAAAAAAAATGATCTAAGTACTTAATCTCATGCAATCATGCTCTTCACCCTTATATATGCGGTAATTAGGATATACAGTACTTGTAAGATGGAGAGGCAGGGCGGGGAGGTTAATATGGTTTGATCCGTTTGTCGGCTTTGCGTGGGAATTCAGTTTAACAGTGTGAGTCTCCACCAGAATACAGAATACCTTGGCTTACTCTACCACCGCAATGACTGTCACCGTAAAGCCGGACGCGTCGGAAGACCATAAAGCTCTTATACACGACGAGGATCAGTATCTACAGCTTATCCGACGCGTCCTCAAAGCGGGAGATGTCCGCCCAGACCGTACTGGCACTGGTACAATCTCGCTATTCGCGCCTCCATCTCTCAGATTTTCCCTTGCTGGATCTACACTGCCTTTGCTGACCACGAAGCGCACATTTACACGTGGCATCATCGAGGAGCTCCTCTGGTTCATCCACGGCTCGACGGACTCCACGCTGTTGACGAAGAAGGGCGTCAAAATCTGGGATGGGAACGGTTCTCGCGCGTTTTTGGACAGTAGAGGTCTCCAGCATCGAAGGGAAGGCGATTTGGGGCCGGTGTATGGGTTCCAGTGGCGGCACTTTGGTGCCGAGTACGTGGACTGCGACAAGGACTATACGGGAGAGGGCGTTGATCAGTTGAGAGAGTGTATCAAGAAGATCAAGGAGAACCCGACGGATCGTCGCATTATCCTCAGTGCTTGGAATCCTAAAGGTACGCGTCCCAAGTTGCTTTGCCTGTTGGCGACTCACTCGCAGTAGACATCCCACAGATGGCATTGCCCCCATGCCACATGATCTGTCAATTCTACGTGCACCTTCCCCCGGCCACGTCACCCGAATCGAAGCCCAAGCTATCCTGCCTCATGTATCAGCGCTCCGCCGACCTTGGCCTGGGAATCCCCTTCAATATCGCGTCATATGCGCTTCTTACACATATGATTGCGCATGTCACTGGTACCGACGCACACGAGCTCGTCATTCAACTCGGTGACGCGCACATCTACCGCGATCATGTAGGTGCATTGGAGGAACAGCTTAAGAGAGAGCCACGCCCATTCCCGACGCTGCGCTGGGCCAGAGAGGATATTCTTGATATCGAGGAGTTTGTGTATGATGACTTCCTGGTTGAGGGGTATCAGCCGCATGCGGCAATTTCAATGAAGATGAGTGTCTGAGGGCAAGAATTTCGTTCGTGTATGTACCAATGTATATCCAGCATGTATGTAGTTTAGTACTATGCAGTAAATTTCGCCAATCCGCCAATCCTTTGTTGCTGAAACCTGGATCATCACGTGGATGTCGATCGTGCGCCAACCGGACTCGATCGCCATCTCCGTTTATAAATGTGGAACCATGTACCATCCTTTCTCCAAGCTCAGCCATCATGGACGCAGTAACGAAACTCTTGGTTAGCGTTCCCCCAGGCTATCAATGGCCTGTCGAGTTCTGTGCTGCAACAACGGTCGCAGTGTGGATTCTTTCTCTCATCACCTCTAATGTCTCTCAAGTCGATCGTCTTTGGACCTTCTTGCCAGTCATCTACACTGGATATTATGCACTTCTGCCTCTGTGGCCCGAGGAACCCCTGTTCCTCTTGTGCCCGTATACACCGAAGAGCTTAGGATG
Organism: Asterophora lycoperdoides; assembly: GCA_018850815.1. NCBI lineage: Eukaryota > Fungi > Basidiomycota > Agaricomycetes > Agaricales > Lyophyllaceae > Asterophora > Asterophora lycoperdoides. The sequence goes on from JABCKJ010000004.1 coordinate 36,024, forward strand.
GACCGTTGCTCAGAGTTTCAGCCCTAGAGCTCTCTTGATGTTTGGGATTGTCTTTGTCTGGATGTACAGGTGCGTCCACCCCGTGAATCCACCTTGTTCCCCGGCTAACACTCCTTTGACGTTGCACAGGCTATCCTACAACACCTATCGCCGGGGGCTCTTCAGACTGTAAGTGATTTTCACATCTGCCGCCGCTGCTGCCTATTCTCCACATCTAGGTCAGACGAAGATTACCGTTGGACAGTCCTCCGCGCCAAGCTCCCAGCCTGGCTCTTCCAAGTTGTCAATCTTACATTTATTGCCGCTACGCAGAACGTCCTCCTCCTCCTGCTCGCTTTCCCCACGAAAGTAGCAGCCACCCAGCCGCATGCCGCCCTTGCACCCTCCGACATCGCCCTCGGTGCTCTGGCGCTCGTAGTCCTCGCTTTCGAGTTCACCTCGGACAATCAGCAGTGGGCCTTTCATGCGTACAAACACGCTTACCAGGCTGCCGAGCAGGGTAAGGCCGGTGTCGCGCCGTATGACAAGAAAGAACAATGGCCTGGCGCGGGGCTGGACTTTACACCCGAAGATGCTAAACGTGGTTTTATCACCAGGGGACTGTGGGCATACTCCCGTCATCCCAATTTTCTCTGTGAGCAGTCGTTTTGGGTGCGTGTCGCTTTTATATTTTCGACATCATCATCATACAAACTCACGAATGACTATTTCAGTGGATCGTTACGCTCATCCCCCTCCTCTCTCCATCACCGCCTCATCTCATCCGCACTTCTTTTGCCACGCATCCCATCCCATCCCCTTCCGCCATCCTCGAGAACTCCGCTACCCTCCTCCCTTTCCTTGCGCCCCTCGCAAATGTTGCCCCCGCCTTTTCGCTTACTGCCCTGTTTTTCTCCTCCACGCTATTCACCGAGAGTATCACATTAGGCAAGTATCAGAGCAAGTACCGCGCGTACCAGGAGCGTGTGGGCATGTTTAGCCCACTTCGCACCTGGGAAAAGGGGCTCAAACTGGCCTGGCATGGAAACAAGGCAGCAGTCGAAAGCGTGGTGTGGGGACATGACAAGAAGGAATGAAGTAGGAGACGTTAGGTGACAGAGGGACGAGGTTTTGTAGGACTACATGTGTTGTACGTTGCTGTGGAATTTTGTTGCACCCTCGATCTGATCGTTCCCAACAGAATACTGTTTAATGACTTGGGACGAAGAACACCATGAAGTTAGCCTCACCTTGATGAGACTCAGAGAGACTCAGATAAATCCTCAACACAAGGCGCAGGAGCGTGCCTAGGTGAGTGCTGAAGTCGATTAAACCAGTCTCAGTACCCCGTCCGTATTTCCACTACCTTCACCACCCATTCCCTGCATGTCGCACTCACTGCTGCTGGAGTTGCGCTTGCCGCGGTTGGATGCTCTCCGCCTTGGGCGATATTACTGGTCCGTCGTCAGCCACCCCACCTTGGACCATTTGTCCTTACTTTCATACTGCTCGCTGTTGATCGAAATAATTTGCGCTCATCACCGTCGATGATGCTCCTTCCATCAGACGATCCCTTGGTGCGTCGTTAGCCATTCTCTTTGACTCCTTTGTTCCCTTTAGGCGACCCGCCATCCCGCCGTAGCCTCCTTTGACGGATCCTCTGAGACCACCGCAGGCACTTATACCCCTTCCGTCCATGGGCTGCGCAAGCTTGTGGGCGAAGGGGACAAGTTTCTGGTCACCGTGACTCATCGCTGCAGCCTTCTGCCACTATCCTCACTGCATGCCGCCAGGGTCTCTTCCTATTGCTCGCAGGTGAACGGCCAGCTTTCTCTCGCACCTCGCTCGGCTCGTGGCTTGCCTCCGCGTCAATGTTGCCCCGGCCCCCACCCTGTTCGTTCCACCCGTCTTCGAGTTATCATGTTGCGCCTCACCCACATGTCAATGCTCTGTCTCCGTTTCTGTTTTCTGGTGGTGATCACTTCCTGATGCACTTGGATTCTTCATCGCGGGTGAATTGGTATCTGCTGATTTTGGCTCTTGTGTGGCGGATCCACCTCAATGTCGGCCGCAATTGTTCTATTGGGAGCTCTGGTATCCTAGCCGCTTTGGGCTCTCGTAAGTATCTCCTGCCGTCACCGCAAGTTTCCTTTTCTTGGGCTTCTTTTGCATTCCACCGACCGGATTACAGTGTGGATGTGTTCTGAAGATTTGAACAGGCACATGATAGCGAGTGTAGAGGTGAGTATGAGACACTATAGAATGAGAGGTGAGAAAGATGCAGTACAGGCACATAGCTAAAGAAAGGGTATCCGGTATGCTTTTGTACACGATACAAAGTAATCAATGAGGGAAGGAGGGTGGCGTAGTGGTGCTGACTGGTTACCGATGATGGACGTTACATCACTGCTAGGAAGGGGAGAACAAGAAAGGACACGGCTGGCGTGTGGGAAAGACGGGGATGGCAATCGCATGGGCACCTAGAACTAACGTTATGAAAACGTTTCGCGGGACGACGAAAGGGGAGAAGCATACAGGTCTCAGGGGCATGGGGCGAGATAAACGCATGTTTACCTCCTAGAAGCAGTACTTGAAGGCGGCTATGAGCTCAGTAGTTCAGAAAACAGTGACCACTAAACATACTCCTGGTGCAACCGGAACCCTCAGCACGAAACTCGAGGGCATGCTCCGCTCGCGGCCCACGGCACGGCTGATACTTTGAGCTGCTAGTGTGTTAGATCGCAGTGTCTCGCTGCTGGTGCTGGTAAGCGTATGGGTACTGGACGCTGGCGAAGAGTCCGGCACGGGGGAAGTGATGACGGGTGTGGGTTTGTTGCGCGTGAACATGGATCTGAGACGAGCAGGGACGGGAGACATTTCTGCAGCACTGAGGTTGAGAGAGAGAGCACTCGAGTACACTGAAGGTGGGCGGTGTGCGTGGTTGGGTTTTTGAACGGGTACATATAAATAGTCAGCGGCGACGAGCCGAGGAAGCCTTTCGAGTTTCGGATCCACTTTGGAGAAGCTTTCTTTAGCCCACGATGTTAATTGACGAACCCGAATAGATATCCTGAAGCCAAATAGTACCGCCAGAATGGTGGCGACCGTTGAAAGGGCCGCTATTCCGGGATTGCACAGCGCCTCGAGCTCGGTCTCAGTCTTGAACTTGTAGAATGAAACTGAAGCGCCAGGTGGTGGTGAAGACCCTTGGAATGAAAGACCAGCCGCTTTCATTGTCAACACTGGTGTCCAGCACGCGCGGCACCCGAGATGGACTGGCCTCCTAGATCTCTGATCGCTTCATCTCTGCTCGTCCACGCGTCGATTTCACCATGTCAGTGAATAAAGGACAGGCAGACTTTGGTTGCGGTATTGTATGGGGTGTCCTTATTGGACAAAGTTATTTGCCAATGTCACCGCTGTTTGGCGTTATCATGAGTTTCACTTTCAATGTCGATCTCACCTTACATAAAAAATCATTCTCGGATTTACAGCTAAAGATTTGCTAAAGATAGACAACTTCCTAGCATCTGGTCGCCCCTAGGTAAAAGACTTGTAAGTACCTATCTGGGAATCTTAACGTTCTCTCCCGTGCGTGGGTGGTACTCTGATTTAATGAGAAACGGCTCAGTGCCTCCTAGTGCCCCAGGGTTTTTGATCCTCGGGTCTACATTAGTGCAGCTGGATTATTCTTCAAAGGTACCGTGAAGGTACCCATCATTTCATTTCATCATGCACCCACCGCCACGTGTGGAGGGGCATTTGCGCTTTCCCCATTCTGTTTTTCACACAACGTCACCACCTCAGCAGAATTCGCCAGAAATCCATCGTGAATCTCCTGCTCTTCTCAGCGTACACATCCATGGGTCAGATATTTGGCACGGTTCTCATTCTGGGCCCATGGTACAGGTGTCTTTGAACAGCTGCTCGCTTCTTCCTCATACCGGCCGCCCAAACCCTGGATATGGGTCATTCCAAACTGCGCACCAATCGTGACCTACATCGGCAGGCGTCTCCCACGTTGAGATTTTCTATGTCAACGATAACTAAGCTCCACGACTCGACTCTGTACCTTGGTTCTCCGTCGGCATTCTCCAGATAACGTGTGCTACTTACTTATAGCTAATGGCGTGTCAATATCCCCACCCAACGTTCCAATGCCACCTCGAGAATCGTCGAAATCGTGGGCAGTGTTATCGGCTACCTCAGTTCTGACGTAAATGCATTCGGGACCTGTTCGCTGCTCTGCTCGGGATGGCTATGCCCCAGCCGCAATCACTTGGTCTAGCTTGGTCTCCACAGCCCACCTCCTGTCATGGTGCATTCGTACCTTTGCCGCGCTCATCCGTTCGCCAGTTTGTACCATCGCGCCATACGTACCTCGCATCGAAATCAACCCTCCCAACCATCGAAGCTGCCGTGCAATGTGACGCCCTTAAATGGTGGCCCGGTGATGAAGTCCCCCCGGTTTTGGGCGCCCTTGCAGCGTGTATCGGTTCAGAATCAGAGGTCCCGTGGGTCATGGCACGACTTGGATGGCAGGATGGCATGTGCTCTACGTATTTAGTACCCTCCGTCTGGCTTGAGTCTTTCTTAATCTCGAGTCGTCCGAAGAAGAAGAAGACTTGGCCCGCATTGGTTGGACGAGCCCCGGGTGCCTCAGGAGCGTAGCCTTTGAGGGCGAAGAACTTGATACGGATAACACAATGCCTACCTAGGATGGTTGCGAGGCTTCCGCCTTCCTGTGGTGCTTGCGAAGGAGGAATTGGAGCGTGTGGGGATTACCTCCCGCAGTAGGCGTCCATAGGCGTCAAGTGGCCCCAAGTGGGCGATGTCCTACTATCGCGCCTACGGTTCAGCAAGGACGTTTTCAGTTTGGGTTAAAACTAGTCCTGATTCTGATTCACGATTGTGGCAAAGGTGAGGGCGTTGGGGAACCAGGAGTAGCTGGGCGGTTAATAGTCGTCGTCCCCTCGTAGATCGCTCCTAAGTAAAAACCTCTGATATTTTTGCCCAGGCTGTCCCATGCGTCCCAGGCCTAGCGCAGCCCCGCTATCCTTCCGTGCCCTCTTCCGAGTCTTCAGGCACTTGTTCGGTCATCTCGGTCCTACGAATATATCTACGAGTGCGCACAAAGTGTACGCAGCGCACAGCGCACAGCTTTTCGTTTCAACCTCTGCCGCGCCATGTCCCATGTATAGCCTTTGCACCGCCACTCAGAACTCTCCTTCGCGGAACGACTGCATCGCGGCAATGCTCCCAAAGCCAAGCTAATGGCTACGTCGGTCTTCAAGCGCCAGATCTCAGGTCTTTGAATCTAACTTGATGCACGTATCTGTCTGTGATGAGATGAGGATGATCATTTGCACCCACTTGGCACCCACTTGGACCCACAAACCCTGCTTCAAGTACTATATATCATCTGCAGGACTCCTCCATTCTCGTTCATCAAGCCTTGAGCCCTTTGAAACTCGGGAGACGGAAGTGCTTGAGAAAGATACACCACTCGAGCTCTGCGAGCCGTCCGTGTCCTCCCGTCGATCTCCCGCATCAGCGTCGCGGCACTCCCTCGAACTTCAAGGATGGGCCTTGACTTCCTGGATCCTCGAGACTCTTTTCTTCCGCCTTGTGACCTTTTGATTTCAACGGCCGCGTGCGATACGATTGTCTGCTTGCTTCCTCAAAGGCTCAAAGTACAAGTTGCATCTGCTAGTATCTTGTATGGGAACACCATATTGCAAGCCTGCCGTCCGTACGTTGTGGGACTCTGATATGCAGCTCAGCGGGCGGGATACTAATACTGGCATAGGGGGTCAAGATAGGGGCAAGCCTCTTGTTTCCCGGCCCCAGGCCCTCCCCCGGCCAAATAGATGTACAGTATCGTAAAAGGTATGTCGTCAGCTCTGCCTGGATGACTGGATGCCCACTGATTATGATCCGAGTCGGAATACATATGAATATGATGCCCGAGCCCCGGAGGAGATGGCATGGGCTCCGAGGACTGTGTTCCGAAACCTAAGTACTGTACTTTAACAAAGCATCTTCGATCGTTGATCGATGGTGTATGCTGTGTTATCCTTCTGCCGCGATTGATTCCATGTGCAATTGTGTAAATGTGTAAATGCTGATAGTGGACTCCGGCGGAATACAGAATACGGGATTTGCTGTATCATTCGTGGTGGTGGAGGCCGAGACCCAGAGGAAGACCCCGTAGGTATCAAGATATGATTTGGTGGCGACCGAATTCAAGTTGGATGTTCTCCATATCTCTTGGGAGGAACACGGAACGGGGAAGGGGAATGTCCCGACTCGCGCAATCTCAATTAATTTTTCATTGCATAACAACCGTGCACCATTACATAGAGCACGCGTGGAACTCGAACGTTTGAACGTGCCACGAGCACCGGGAGATCGATCGCCGATTTCGTCGTTTGCCTTGACTACAGGCCGACGCTCGCGCGTTGGTGGCGCTCGCTGGCTGAACGAGACCTCCTCATCCTCTCATTATGCTGCAACTCCCCGTGACTAATTTACACACCCCTTTGTAGTGGGGTCCCCCTCGCAACGAAAATTTTACCTTTTGTTGACTAGTGCGTGTTGTGCTTTCAACAATTTTGAAACTCATCATGAATTCGAAAAAAAAAACTTGTCAAGGCCTAGGCGGCCCTTGCCACACCGTGGCACCATGGGCGCATAACGATCCCCGAGCAAGCCGGTTGAGCCGCCACCGTGACTCTTATTTAAGGCATGCACGCCTTAGTACGTAGTTGGTGGTATATATGGCGCAGCGCCCCAGAATCTGCACCGCATTTTTTGGGGGGGTTATATGTAAGTTACACGAATGTCAGTGCCGCTGCCCATTGACATTGTAGTCTGAATGATAGTAATACTATCTACCAGTACCGACGACGAGGGTGGCGCAAGTTGAGGGTTAGGCCTCCCGACGGGTCACGGCTTCATATCATTGTGTTTTTTTTCTGTGCCAGTGGCAGCCCGTCAGGGTGGGGTGGGGTGAGCCGAGTTCGCCGTGTGTGGAGGATGAATTTGTTTTGAACCACTCAGTAACAATTAGATGATAACGAGTGGTCCTGGGGGAGGCAGGCAGCGTGGGGTCGCAAGTTTGGACTCGGGCTTTCGATCAAAAAGCGCTCGACATGTCATCTTCGACCAAGTAGATCTCTTGAGATGCGAGATGGCAGAGATCAGGGCGGCTCTGCAGAATTAAGGCCATCAGAGCGCGAGTGACACGATCATGATCAGAGCGAGGTCGACATGTTGGATCTCAAAGCTCCGCGTTTTGGATTCCGCGATGAAGCGTAGACTGGCAGAGCGGGTCAGGGTCAAGGCGTCAGTGGGTAAGATAGAACTATGGGCGTCAGAATATGAATTAAGGCAGAGGAATGGAGCCCGAGGTAGCCGGCAGGTAGATTACAAGTTGCGTGCAGAGAGGGATGCGAAGACTTAGCGGCGGTGAAACAGGAGACGAGGCGGTGATGGCGGAGTCTGAAAGGACCATCGATACATTTCTGAGAGTTTGATCAGCTTGCACACCCGCCACGATGGACGACACTCGCGAGGACTCGCCGTATATAAATGAGATTGGCCTGCAGCCTCCGTCCCCGCGAGATCCCGCGCTCGACCTCTTTGACTATCCCGACTACACTGCTGGCTCGCCGTTTTCGTCGCACTCCGACCTCTCCTTCTCTGCCGACCTGGGCCCTCTGTTTCCCGAGCACACCACGGGCTACGATCCCACCGACTTTGACAACCCCCAATCCTCTGGCTCGCTGCTCATGTTCGCGGACTACAGTGGCTACTATCCGTCCCCGTCGCCGTCAGACGACGACCAGGCCTCATCGGCGTCTTCCAACAACGCGCCGTTCAACTCGCCCAACCTTGCCGTCGCGCACTCCTTCGAGGGCCTGTCCTTCAACTCGCCCAACTGGCCCGCCGAGCCGCTGCCCAAGCACCCGTCGGCGCCGCGTCTGTTCATGCCCGACCAGCCGTCTGTCATCATCAACGCCCCCGACGACCCTGACGACCCCGACGACCTCGGCCCATGCCTCAACATCGTCCCCGCGACCCCCGTTGACGGCGGCCTCGTCGCCATCGGCCCGCACTCCTCGTCGTCGTCGCGCTCGCCCCCCCCCCCCCCCCCCCCCCCGCCCCCCCCCCCCTCCCCCCCCCCCCCCCCCCCCCCCCCCCGCCCCCCCCCCCCCCCTTCCCCCCTCCGTTGACGGCGGCCTCGTCGCCATCGGCCCGCACTCCTCGTCGTCGTCGCGCTCGCCCTCCCCCGCCCACCCACCGTCGCGCTCGCCCTCTGCATCCCCCCAGCCCCTGCCTCCCCAAGACGCCTTCCTCAACTTCCCCCAGTCCCACCGTTCTCGCAGCAAATCCGACACCAACATCGAGCCGCCAAACTGGGACCAGATCCTCGACCCCCAGGCCTTTTCCTCCACCAGCCACCCCCCCACCCTCGGCGCCAACTTTACCTTTGGCGCATCATCCTCGTCCGCATACCTCTCCCCCGAGTACCCCGAATTCCCAATCGCTGGTGCCTCCCAAATCCGCCGTGCCAAATCCGACACATCCTCCATAAACCGCCACCGCGCCTCCCGTTCGGCAGACTTCACCTTCCCCGCATCAGGGCCTGCCGACTTCCTCACGCCCTCACCCTACCTCGTCCCGCCCTCCCCACACCTCGATCTCCTCCGCCAACAACAACAACAACAGCAACAACTGCTGCGCCAACAACAGTTCCTCTCACCACGCATGCCCGACCTCATCAACATCTCCCACTCGGGCCACGGCCACTCCCACTCCCTCTCCTCCTCGTCTCTACAATACGCTTCCACCGGCCCCTCCAACAGCTCCCACCACAGAGGGCACTACCGCCGCGCCTCATCGGGCACGCGCTCCGAGCGCGGCACCACCGCAGGCACCTGGGGCGAGGACGGGGGCTTGAGCGTGGGCAGCTCACGCCCGAGCCCGTACCCCAGCCCGAACGCGAGCCCAAACGTCCGCGGGCGTTATGCGCCCCTCGACCGTGCGCCGCCCGGGGAGGAGTTTGATTACTCTGGCTTGGGCGAGGGGGCACTGGCACTGGGGGTGGGGGTAGGCGATGGGGGGTTGTTGAGTGTCGCTGGAGGGCAGGGGGGGATCGATACGATAAGCGTGGTGTCGAAACAGAATGTGACGACGGGACGCACGGCGAATGCGAGCCAGAAGAGGAGGAAGCAGGAGGCGTCGTTTGTGTGTCCTGTACCGAATTGCGGGAGTACGTTTACGAGGAGTTTTAACCTCAAGGGTGCGTTCTTCTCTTTTTTTATTTATTATCCAATCCAACCCCACGACAGGCCACATACGCTCCCACAACGAAGAAAAGCCCTTCCGGTGCCAGTGGCCGGGGTGCGGCAAGGGCTTTGCGCGCCAGCACGACTGCAAGCGCCACGAGCAGCTGCATACCAATTACCGCCCGTTCAATTGCGAGGGGTGCGGGAAGCAGTTTGCCCGCATGGACGCGCTGAATCGACATCGTGAGTGCATGCGCATCGGTCCCACGTCTCAATGCTCACCCCCCGCACCCGCAGTAAAATCCGACGGCGGCGCCGAATGCGCGCGGCTCGGCGGACCCCCCGACCTCGGCGCGTCGGTGTCGCCCTCCCCGCCCTCCTCCGCCTCCTTCCCCCGCAGCGCGTCATCGTCCTCCCCCTCGGTATCTGCGCTCTCGCCGGCCTCGACGGCGGATTCCACGAATGAGAGTGTGTCGACGGCTGCAGGTGGGAGTGGGAGTGGGAGTGGTGGGAACGGAAGGTACTCGCCGCTGGGCCAGCACAAGGTCGAGGCGGATGCGTGGGGGGTGGGGTTGAGCGTAGCGCTGTAGTTGTTGGGGTTGTGGTTGTGGCGTGGGGTGCGTTTCTTTTGGGGGGATTCTGTTCGGTTTTGGTTTTCTTCCACATTCCGGTTCTTCGCCTTCTGCTGTGACCGCCCCTACCCCCCTTCCCCCCACCCCTCCTGTCCTGGGTGTTTTTTTCTTTTTGGCTCGAGACCACTGGGACTCTACTTTTTTCATCTACTTTTCAAATTCTTTTGGTTTTTCTGCTCGGACTCTTTCTAATACCTTGCTTATACCTCTCTCTCGTTTCTCGTATTCTCATACACAACCACTCCTTCCGTCCATACATACGTACTGATTCCCACCTTACCCCACTCGCTGCCCATCCATGGTCCTTGCATGTCCTTCTGTAATGTATTTATGTAGCGTATAGAATCTGAATCTGAATCTCGAGGTCACGAGATATCGATATGCCTAATTGAGCCTCCAGGCTAGCCCTAAGCCAGATATTATAACCACCGATAGCCATACCACTGCTAGTGTGGCAGCCGATCGGCAATCACGAGCTCTTTTGTTCCTCTTTTGTTCGCCAATGCCATATGGTGGACGAGATAAACGAGATATTTAAATATATATATCTGAGCCTCGAGGTCAGCGGCTAGCCACACAACATATCGCCGCTAGTGTGGCAGTGGATCGGAATCACAGAAGCAAAAACGATGTTGATATAATTACAGTAATGGTCCTTGTCTATCCTTCTTCCTCGACCTCTACTCCTGCCTTATAACCCCCCTTCTCCAGGATCCTGAATACCATGGACATTGCGCATATGCCGCTTCCGATTATCCTTCAACTGGTCCTTCCCGCAAAGCGCACACGCGACGCGCTGCCTCGGTTCGTCGGCATGGCGGCCTAGGTGGTCTGCGACAGCCAGCACACGCCGACGAAGGGATAATATTCACGCAAGAGTCATTTTCGGATTTTCAGCCATCGAGACACAACTGAACGGACTGCGCACTGGGACTCACACTGGTAATTATGCTTACTGGTGAACCCCTCCTTGTTGGCGCACGATTCGACGTATGGGCAGAACATGAGCTTGGCGGGATCTATATCCTTCCGCCGCCGGCTTTTCATCGCCAGAGAGTGTTTCTGGCTCTGCCTCGGGTAGGCTTTGGGACGTTGGACGCTGCCACGGCTCGGAGCGGCCGTCGTTCGCGAGTGAGGAGGGCTTGCGGTCTCTATCCGGCGGTCCTTGTATACCGTGGTGGGTTGCGATCCGTTCGAGTCCGGAGGAGGCGTATCGTCGTGACGGTGCCGACGCGTCCTTGAAGAGGAGGTTGGGAGTGCTGGCACGCCGCACTGGTTGGCGTTCAAGGCACCCATTGTGTCGTCCCGATTGCGGTCCTGGTTTTCGAGAATCGCGGTACCCTCTTGGACGTTGTGGTGAAGTTGGTGGTGAACTGCCCCGTCCGGCGCTTCGGCTGATCCGCCTGGGTAGCAAGGCGTCAGCAAAAAGTCGATCTCGGCGCAGGCGGTAAGATTCGACGTTGTTGCTGAGCAGCCTCCAATTGAACCATCTTCTCGGACGTTCATAGGTCCGCCCAGCCCAAAGGAGAGGCCGAGGCCGGGCGCTTTGGGAGTTGGCTCGTCTCCAGCAGCAATCCCAAAGTCTTGGAAAATTGCGGATATGGATGTTGGACTCGGAGGGTCCTCTCCAGTACCAAGGAAGTCTTCTTGGAGGAATGGAGAACCGCCGATCGATGACGATTCTTCGGCCACTGCGTTGAGGAAGGTCAGCGCGCAGCATCCCCCTGGCGAGTCGCGACCGACATGTCAAGTGCACGTACAATCGGAGAGGTACGAGTACGGGCTCGGGGTCTCCCATGGTTCGCTGCCTCTGTCATCCATTGCAAAGACGATGTCGCCGAAGGGCCAGCGGTGCTTCTGTCTTTGGTCGATGTCCGGTTCGACCTGAGGATCTTCACAGGCACGGCCAAAATCGAACCAACCTGTGGGAACATTATAGTGTGGCGCAAGTGCTAGTCCGTGATGGCGAAAGGCGTACCTTCGATTTCGCTTTGCGGAAGACTTGAACACGCGAGGGTCGGCGCAGAGGGCGGTAATTGAGACAGGCTATAGAGGTAATCGCTGTATTCCAGATTGCCAATGCCATTTAGGATGGGTGGCACAGTGACGCAGGAGAACGGGCGATCGGTACACTCACCTGGAGAATAACATGTCGAATTGATTGCGGCAGCGCTCAGCAGCGATTAGAGTTTGTGGGTGTAGAGATTCATTCATTATTTAGGAGGGAGAGATAGAACTTCTGCCCTCTGACACCTTTTATAGACCTTTTATAGCAGATCTGAACGGCAACACGTGGGATCCAGCCTCGTCGCGCGCCCACAAGCGCTGTATAGCCCGAACTCCCAAGTGACCGACGTCGAGTCATAAGGGGCACGAGACAGAACACGCTTGCGCGGAACATTGTTGAATGTCAGAAGAGGCTTCGGTTTTTTGCCCATAAGCACTGCATAGCCTCATGGGCCAACGTCGACGTCATGATGTAAATGACACAGAACATGCTGCTCCCGCGTTAAAAGGATGCTATCGGGCATCGATAACGGAGCTGATATTGCGACGGAACAACACCAGGAAAAGGTTAATTAACGTGAGGCTGCCCGCAACGACGATGAAGATGCGAACATGGGCAATTTGACCGGCATTCGAAACACTTGGATTCCTGGGTAGACACAGCGTCCCTGGTAGTAAGTAGGTGGAGAACCTGCCATGTTTCTGTGGAAAGATTGGTTCCAAACTGATTCAGAAAAAAAAAAGATAATACGCGATTCAGATCCGCTGGTACTAGTAGTCTTAATTTCTTGTTCACTTCAAATTGCCCGTGGTATAGCAAGAGTAGAAAATGTGTGAGGGGATGAGGATGGAGGGTTGAAAAAGTTGGCAAACAAACGGCGGTTAACGGCGGCCCATGCACGGTCCGGCCGTGACTGTGCCGTGACTGTGCCTTCACCTTCCGAAATTCGTCGATTCAACTAGGAGGATGTCTTTAAGTTTGCGTGCTGGCCCATTCTCGCCGCTCCTTAAGCCTGTCATTTCTAGATTTCATTACTTCCATACTGCCGGGTGTAGCACTGCCAACATGCACTCATCACCGAAGCGACCAGACCATCCGAACGACTCCACTCATCGCGCCCTTCGCATTGCCAACGTGCCTGCCACCTCGGCGTTTCTGAATCTGGGAATCACTCACTCATTACTGAAACGGCTTGATAGCTCTGGGATGACCTCATTCATCACACTCTTCGCATTGTCAACGTGCCTGCTATACCTCGGCGTTTCTGGATCTGGAAATCACTCACGGAATGCCAACTTGAATCCTAACGCGGAGGGTGTGACGTCGAGCAAGAGATAAGCGCTCCCAACCCCGATTTCTCAGATATTATGCGACGGTGGACCAGCCGGCAGGCAAATTTCTGGTGAAGGCGTCCTTGGGATACCTCTGAAAATGGGTGCAATATTACGTATTACCTCTGTTCAGAACTATACTCTCAAACACCCCTTTCTACATCTCGGAGGATGCACATCATTGCAAAGGGGACAGACCTCACTGCCGTGTAATCAAATACATTTGGTAAGAGGATGGCTCTGAAATGATGCACTGAGGATACAGCAGCGTTCACATGGTGTTTGCAAACAGACGAATACCCTTTCCGTCAATGGTGCGATACTCAAAATTTACGCCCGCTGCAACTGAATGCCCAAATAAACCTACAATCTCAGCCTCCCATTCCGGATCCAGCCCACACTCCCTCACCACCATATCGTATCGATACAGCAGACTAAACATCTTCTTCAAGTACTCCTTCAATGCCGAAAGGTCGTGATGTACCTCTGGCAACGCAGAACTCTGTGTGACCGGCAGAGTGTTCAAGTACTCCCGATGTGGCAGCTGCTGTGCAGGAAAGTCCATGCCATGTGTCGACGTTGCGAGCATGATCCTGTATTCCCGTGTCTCCAGATATTCGCCACCCTGCAACGTGCCCGTAGCCACAAAAATATTGAGCAGCACGTATGCATGCAGAGCGGATTCCATGACACGCGAGAAGCCAAAATGGTGGCCCCAGCTGAGGTTCCGCAAAGTGTTTAGCGGAACCTGTGGGTGGTGCGCGAGCATCAGGAGCGTTTGCATCTGATTCTCGTGAAAGAGGACCTTCACCACGTCGGCAAGGTCTCCGTCGCTTGTTGTGTATCCAAGAGTACTGTGGCCAGAGGGACTGTGAGCGCGTGCAATCCAGTATTCAATGTGCTGGTTTCTCTCGTTCAGGTATTCGGGATAACGATCTCGCAACTCATCAGAAAAAAGGGGGCCGGATGTCGGGGCGCTGAATGAGATTGAATATTTGGCGCGTTCGGTTTTGGAGAAGGTGCCGATGGTGCTATGGAGGACGCGTACGAAGTGATTGAGCGTTTGGCCCTGAGTCGGGAGATTGCGCGCAAATAACCCAGTGCGACGAGGCGTGAAATATGGGTTGTCGCGATAGAATTTGAAATTAGCTGCGGCAGAGTTCCAAGGTATGGTATGCTCTTGATGCATACTAGGGAGGTTGTCTCTGTGTTTTGTGACCATTTATTATGACATCAATTTTATAGATAGACCGGTCCCGCCTGAGTCAGTCGCACTCAAGGCGACAAATTTAATACAATGGCAACGATGATAACAACGATAGTAATAGGGTATCGACGCGATGAAGCAGAAGGTCCGTCAGAGCCTCAGAGTGATGATATCGGAAGAATAAGGCCTGGGAATAGAATGGGCGAGGTTCAGAATCAGAGTTGGACTACAAGGGAGGAAATGAGGGGGAAGATGAGCAGTTCACGCCTTACGCGCCCTCAAGTAAGGTACCTATCAGAATCATACATTGGGCAAAGATTTGGTCAACATACCTTTTCCATTTTCTTTTGCTTCATAATGCGAGGGGCTGGACATTTGCTGCTCTGTTGATGGCGCTTCATCACACTTCGTGTTCGGAAATATTGGCAGCAGTAAGGACATCTATGCGGTCGAATATTCTCGTGGGCACGATAATGGTCTACAGGCTGGGTATTAGCTTTCTCAAACGAAGACGTGGAGACAACATACTCCTCAGATTATCTTTGCTCGTAAGCCAATTGTGGCAAATGATACATTCGAACTGTGGACGCTTTGTGCGCCGTTTTGCAGCAGCCCGTAACACTGCTTCCGAGGCAATCTCCCTTCGAACAGTCGGATAACTTAAACCCATCCCCATCCCCCCTCGGTAAGTCCCGGAGTGATCCTGGAGAGGCGGCGAGCTGCCTTTCGCAAATCCCAGCCGACTGGAGGGCGTCGAGTGCCCACTGGATGATTCAGAAGAACCACCACTCATGGACGATAAATCCCAAAAGTGTGCATAGGGGCTACGGTTGCTTACGGCTGTGGTGGTGCGCGCACTGCAGATAGCCTGTACATTGTCCGCTAGCAAATCAGACCGAGGACGATTATGGCGTACACCGTTGATTCCGTAGAGCAGGGCGTCAGACGACAACGAGGAGCTAGACGGCGACGCATTGATATTTCGCTCTGGGCGTATTGGATAGCCATTGGCATTCAAATCACTGTGACGACGTCTGTGAAGACCGTTTCTGCTGTTGGCGGGAGAAAAAAGAGACGAAGATGCGGGTGCGTTCACTGTGGAGCCATTGGGTGCACTAAAACTCGAATAGCTGCGACGGTGTAACCGGCTCGCGTCTGATAGAGAGGGGGGCAATAGAATTGATGAGGCGCTCTGTGAGGAAAGTAAACCACTCGGTGCAGAGGCGTTCAAATAATCGTGATAGTGTACCTGACGAGCATCGGGAACAGAAGACACGGTATCACTGGTGTCTTGAGATGAGATCAAAGAAACAGAAGGAGGCGACAGTGGTGTCAAAGATGGCCCAGCGCTTCCAGAACCAGGCGCGTAAACTTCTCGATTTGAGAATATATCATCGACCAAGGGATATCTGGGATCTATCATCGCTTCACTGGGTTGCCTGAGGAGTTCGCTAAGTGAATCGAGTGTCGCGTCACCCGAAGTCTTAACTGGGCAGGGGCTTGGAAATGGGGCTGTGCTAGGAATTGTCAAGCAAAGGCCATGCGTGGCTCTAGATTCGGTCGAGGGATTGACAGAACCAGAGCCATAATCGACATCATCAGGCGAGGGTTCGTCAGAACCCTCATGAGCGATGTCGGCCAATGAAAAAATGTCAAGCAAGCGGGAGAGGGGTGAAAGGCTTTCACCAGATGAAGGAGAGAAGCTAAAATAAGCAGCCTCGGCTCCATAGGGGTTCATTGTTGAACTTGAACATGGTAGCGAATGATCTAAAAGAGAATCTTGTTACGACCGTCGGGTGCGGGAAACACAAGGGACAGCTGAACCTTGACAATTGTCATCGTCAGACGATAGTGTAGACCAAGAATCATAAGTCAATCCTTCAGAAAGATCTTTACGAGGATCATATGCTAGATTCGACGGCGGTGTGCCTGGGATGATACGAATCGGGAAGTGACTGTCGGACATGGTTGGCAGAGGAAGGGTGGCAGAGGAAGCCGCGGGGGGGCAACTAGTTAGTTACTACTCAACATTAATCTGCATGGCTCCATTTTATGGGGACGGAAAAGCTGTGTACGACTCTGGCCCCCTAGGCTGTGTATAGCTTGGGTTCTACTCAGATGCAGGTTGGGCGTCAAAAGAAACACAGAAGTTCTTGAGCGAAGTCACAAAAGTCGCTTATGTCATCACGAGATGCGGCCACAGTGACATCATGATCTAGTGACATTCATAGTATACTTAATACTACTACTAGTCCTCAACTAGTCCTCTTCGCTTAACCCGTGCTTCACCACGCCTTGACGGCGAGGTATGTTGCAATCAATGATCCATGTTTCCCGGTAAGTATTTATCTTCGAGGTACCGGTGTCTTCGGTATCTTCGGTGTCTTTGCAATATCTTCGAGGGAAATATGTTGCCTCGGAGAGTGTGCATCTGAGCGATCAGTGCCCCTTCCCGACGCAGTCGAGTCGAGACTCGACGGTGACCCAGTTATTTCATGATTTTTTATACGGTACAGATAGTATGTAAAAGTGCCAGGTCCATGCATGGCACCATGTTGGTCTGGGAGCTGAGCGCTAAACTCGCTTGCGCTTGCGCTTGCGTCAGTGCCACGCCATCAATCAGTAAGTTCCGTCGTCATCCTACTGCAAAATGACTTCCACTTCTGCGACTTCAAGATACTCACCACGATAACGCGAGCATAACGTCCTTAAAATTAATACCCCCTTCCCAACCCCTCCCTAACTGACTTTGCTTCACGAACAGGTCAACCGTAAGTGACTCTCACTGGTAAGCATTGTGTTCTTCACCGGCGGTAAGTATCAGGCACGGACCGACTTTCTTTCTTACTTATTTTGAGTTTAGTCGTGTGATGTGATGGCCGGGATTTCAACAGGCTTGAATGATCATATTATTATTCATTCAATGCAGTGCTCTCCTTCTACCTTTTCATTGCCTTGAAAGTAGGAATTCGACGATCTTCAAGTTAGCAGTGGACTTGGATGATGCGGCCCTGCCCAGTGCCAGTGTACTCAGGCTGGACAATGTGTTGATATAAATAGATGCTTGACAATTCTTCACTTGGCAATTTTTTCTTCCATCGATCGTCCCTTAATAATTCTCCTGAATGCCTGGCAGGAAGATGGAAGATGAAAAGGCCTTTTATTTAAGTAACTAAATAGTTTTTGTAAGTTGTGCACCACATATCTACCATATATCTACCTTCCTTCAACCAACGAAGGTCCTTTGTGGCCACGTCCCTTCCCTCTATCCACCACACTCATTTGAATATTCCACCAATGCTCGTCAAGCTCCTCTCAGTTGTTGCTGTTGCCGCCTCCTGTGTCTTTGCATCTGCTATTTCGACGGTGACCACGAGGCACTCAGAGTTGAATCCACCGGTGTCCGCCTCCGCCTCCAGTTATCATCCTATTTCCCAGGTTGCTGCGCGTGGATTTACCAATGCGAAGCGTCTCGCTTTGGGTCTTCCTTTGAAGCCTCCCACTCGACGTCGCACCTGTGAGTCTTCTGAATGCTGCACAAAATCACGCTTATGAATAGTTTTCATCCCCGTTAAGTTGTTCCTCGTGCTCAACCCTCTGGTACAGCCCCGTGCGTATACTGAGCCTGGACTACTTGCGTTGGCGATTGACATTTCACTATCCACAGAATGCAGGGCTATGTTGTGGTAAGGGACGCAAATGAGAACACTGTGGGATATGTCAGCAAAGTTCAGGATTCCCGGGGGGAATATGTTGTCGATCCAGTTCCAAAACCAGATGACCGTCTCATCGTCTCCCTTGACCTCAATGATGCTGTAAAGGGTACCGCTAATATCCAAACTGTCGTAAGTGAAGTCCTGTAAATGGGCTGTATAAAATTGATTTTGGATTAGAATGGACCTGACGCGGATTTCCCTTTCTTCGGAGGCATATTGGGCTACGGGAATCTCGGATTTAACCTCGGATCAGGATCTTTCAAGTGCGTTTTGCTGTCTATAATCTTATATTTTTGTTAAAATCCTGACTTCTTCTTAGTTATGCGTTCCTTGGAGGAACTGTACAGACACCGCCAAACTCTCCGCCAACACCTGGAGGCAATACATACTCTGCAAGTCTTGCTGGTGACGACGACGACGATGATGATGATGATAATCTCCAACCGATTGAGAGTGCTATAGTCAGTCAGTCGTATTCTGAATACATCTAGATCTAACTTTATTCTGCAGTGGACACTCGACCAAACCACCTACAAGCTTACACCACAATGGATCAACTCTAACGGCGGCTCCCCAATCATATACCTGGGCGCTGAGGCCGGTAGCGGTATGTTTTCTCGTGAATATAGATAATTATAACCCTTACTGACATAAGTTCACACGTAGGTAAGTTGATTTTGACTGGTGATACAAACAGCTATGCTAGTCGTTTCGGGCCTGCAAACTGGGTGGTGCGTGTTTTGCGTGATGAAAGCAGATCAGGGCTAACAAACCTCCTCTACAGTCGCTCTACTTTGTCCCGATTGTCCAGGCCCCGGCTTGATGAATATGTAGCACTCCTTCCAAACACTTGGACATGACGGGTCTCCTCATATTTTTCATACATGTAGCTTGTTTTCTCCGGCTGGAAGTGAATTGGACTATAATTCTTAGACGTTGATAATTGCGTATATGGAAGCGCGCTATTTGGCGCTGCCCATCATTACATCAACAACCCCCCAACGCTATCCGACGGCGTTCCTCGGGACTTTGCCCATTGCTTTGTTCATTTGAAAACACTATGTCTCGCATTCCTCCACCTTCATCCTCTCGCACCCCTCTCAGAGCACCAACGACTCCCGTAAAGTCTCGTGGCTCAGCTCCGACTTCAAGAATTCGTACACAATCCACACGATCAGCAACGCCAACGAAGGGGTCGACAAAGCCTGCGGCCAATGTCACCTCGACTGAGGAAGCCATACGCGCACCACTGAGTATCAAGGAGGCTATCGCACTGCGAAGGGCAGAGGCCAAGAAAGCTCCGTCTAAGTCGAGTGGTGGGGGCCTCAACGACTTCATTTCTCTCGAGGGCGCGTCACCTGTATCCGTCAATAAGCAGGAGGAGGAAGACATATTGGGGAGGTGGCCCATACGAGAGACCATAGAGCGTGCGAGAAGTACAGGTGAGGAGAACGTGTTGTCTGCACAGTTTGGTTGAGCTGAATGGGGAAGGTCGCAACGAACAATCAAGGTTCTCTCAATCTCGCGACGAGGTCTCTGCCATGCATCCCTTCAGCCTTGTTTGAGGTCCACCTTGGTATTACGCCAGATCCGCTCAAGTCTGTTCCAGAGGAGCCTGTTCTACCTCCATCAGGGCCTTCAGACGCCCCTCGACGTGGGGGGAAACGGGACAATCCCGCTTGGTTTGAGGCACAGGACCTTCAAATACTCAAGCTCTGGAACAATGACATCGTTGAGATACAACACGAAATTTCTCTTTTTGGATCTCTGAAAACTGTCGACGTAAGCCCATTTTGTCCATCAATGTTCTTTTAACAACTCCACTTCCCCTTCTAGTTGCACCAAAATAAGCTGGAATTTCTGCCTTCGTCTTTTGGAGATCTGACGTCCTTGACCTCCTTGGATCTGTCTCACAATGCCTTAACCTCACTTCCGACAAATCTATTCGCGCTGCCGGAACTCACAACACTCAATATATCGCACAATTCCCTCACATCCCTTCCCTTCAATGCTCCTTTCAGCTCAGATAACATTGCCAGGGGCAAACCTACTGGTGGAAGTTTTTTCGCCCCCGCCGTCACGCGTGCCACATCACCACTACCACGTCTCCTCATTCTGAACGCATCACACAACAGCATCTGTGCGGCCGCAGTCGACCTCGAATTTTCCAAAGCCCTGACGAAAGTAGACCTCTCTAACAACCCTCTTGGAGTTAGTGAACCGCGATGTCAAGCTCTGCTGCGTGCACTCGGAAGTTTGCCGAGATTAAAAGAGCTTCGGTTCGAGGGCGCCGAAATCGGGGACGACGCTTTCCCATCCGACCTCTTTTCCTCCACTCCCTTTCCAAGCATCCGTATATTGGATCTTGGGCAAACCAAGGTCACCCCAGACGCAATCAAGGCCGCAGCGAAGGGGATGAAGCAGGAAATCAGCTATGAAATTACGACCGAGGACCCTCCCAATGGCGTTGTCCGCATCATTATTGGCAAGAAGGTCATTAAAGAACCATGGGAACTCGAACTGGAGCGGCGAGAGAAGGCTCGACGAGTCAAGCATGCTGATTTCGACGACGATGGGGATACGCAGCCCAGGGCGAACGTTGGTGCACGTGGAAATGGGATCCCAGAGGTTGAAAATAGCGTCAGTCGGCCACCAGCTGCGCAAAAGCCCCGAGAAGTCGTCAAAGAAGCCTGGGAGATTGAGGCTGAACAAGGTCTATTGACCGAGGGTGGAAAACGACGGGCACGTGCTGCCGCAGCAGCAGCAGCGGCAAACGAGTCGAAGTCTCAACCTGGAGTTGGTATCGGAAAGCCAACACCTAATGATTCTCCGAAATCGAGTACGTTGGGATTTTCCCTGGCCAATCCACAGTACTACTCCCAGGCGACTCAAACATTGACACTTCCTCCATCCTCGCCCCCAACAAAATCACCTGCACACACACGAGCCTTCTCTTTCGCTGCGCCTTCCCCGCTGTCGTCTCCATCTTTGCGAACGTCGGATATCGCCGTTCCTCCTCCCACCCTCCCGCTGTCCGTCATTGTGGCTCAGTCTTTCTCTCAAAGTTTGAAGGTGCTGGTTCTCGCGAATCGTCGCTTGGATAAATCGTTCTCTATACCGCTTTTTGTTGATGGTCACCCTGGTTTTCTTCCAAACCTCGAAGAGCTGAATCTGGATGGCTGTGGACTTTCAGACTCGATCTCAGTTACTCGTTCCGACTCACCAGGCACTACGACCCCTCCACGGTCATCGGAGATGATCCTACCACTCATCACCAAGCTTTTTCCAAGCCTCCGGACGCTGAACCTTTCTCATAACGCACTCACGAGCCTTTCATTGACCACGGACGCTTTAATTGGTCTTATTCTTTCGACCCCGGAAAGGAAGGGATTGAAGCACCTCCGCTTGAGAGGAAACGCGATATCTGGATTAGAGGGCTTCCAGGGAATTGCAGAGTTATTCAAAGGGAATCGGCAGGTGGCTGAATGGCATCTGGACGAGCTCGATATCAGAGACAACGAAATCGGGAAGCTGCCCCCTGAGTTGGGGCTTCTGCCTATGGATGTCTTCCTAGTCGATGGGAATGTGTAAGTCCTTCTTTTCTTTGTGCGTGCCATTGGATCCCGGCAGGCTAAACTTCTGAATAAGGTTCCGTATTCCGCAGAGGCGCGTGTGGGAGCGGGAAGGAACGAAGGGTCTGTTGAGCTGGCTTCGGGGTCGGATGGAATGATACCAGCACCCCTCATGAACAAAGGAGGTCGTGTTTCCTCTTCGTACGCAAGTACATACGAAGAATGGAGTCGCTCTTCATTTATACCGCTGTAAAGCCTGGAAACTTCGATTAAGCCTTCATCGTACATGTCGGCGATTCAATATCAAAATATATGTCTTCTCTCCGTTCCATCGCAAACCATCGCACAGTTGCTTGGGGCAGTAACTTCAAAGCTCATAGACGGTACCAACTTGTCCATCTTCCACACCATGGCGACAGAAGATGTAAGTATAGTACAAGGAATAGATGCCAGAAGTTAAACTGATATTACAGTGCTATGCGGCTTCTTAGAAGCTTCGAAAACTCTAGATGCCGTTGTTTCGACCATCTGAGTCCAGATGCGTTGCTCTGGTGCGCTCGAGCTTTGTGTGGCGCTCTCGAGGCAAGACTCCATCCACACAGAACATCATTTGCGGTGTGGTTGCTTTTTGCTACATCGCGTCTCCCTTGTACCAGCTACTAGGCATACATAGTAGCAATACGTTCACTAAAAAGCACCATTTTTCAAGGCTGCCAATTGCCCAAAGTGGTGGAGTGGTGTCATTGGCCGCATTGGGGACTCGCTTTAGCCCACTCCAGTGGGGCCAACTCGGTAGTATCGACAGGAACTGTTTCTTCCAAGTCAAAGCCACTGAACTTCCAATTCGTCGGGGAAGACATGAGGTCTCGAAGCGCAAAGGCGATGTGTCGTTCGGAGTGGGCCCTCTAGAGTAAAGTGATGCGCGGAGCTGCCTGCAGTGTCATACTCGCCGAACATGGTACACCACTTATTCTAGAAAGTATTTGTTTCTGCCAATATAGCTATGCATCGCAGCCGTCCCATGAAATCGTATTTGTTTCAGATATATATTATCTCGGTGTACCCTTTCTCTTCAACGGTGTTAATCATCCCCAGTACAGTGGTATACATCAGCCCTTCGTGAGATTTGCGTGCTTGGAGATGGCGAAGTAGGAGATCTTATCAGCGCGCCACCATCCGTGATCCAGCGGCATCCACTTGTACATACAGGAAATTGTAGCGCGAGTGGTAACTGGCATGCGGTATGTGTTATTAAGTTGCTATCAGTTATACTTTCACTAAAATGACAACAGAATGGCTTCGGTCTCTGCAATATCGACGCCCTGTGTTATAAGTATTGTCTCCTGCCTCTCAGTCCCACTGACACGACCGTCGGCTGTCTCGTAAGTCTGGCCACCCCAGGTCAGTCCAGCTACATCTGTCGCACGCCTAAAAGAATGTTAGCGCTGGTTCCTGTCAACATAAGAGTAAATCCTACTGGATAGCCAAGCGCTTGACCTTCGCCGAAGTTGGAGCAGCAGCATTGGCTGTGAACCCAAGGTCGAGATGCACACTGGTCCTGGTCGTGCTTTGCGGCAAGTACGCCTTAGAGTTGATGAAGACCGCCCTGACCAACGCACCGCCCTCATAGAAGGCATAGCCTGCGATCTGAGGATTGTCAATCTGGAGCTCGAGGACTTGAGCATTCCCTGTCTTTCCAATGGCTTCCGCGGCTATGATTGCGGCATAGTACTGCGGCTGAACGTGAGCTGGGACTGGAGAAGGTAGAGTTGATCCATCTAGAGTTGATCGGGTCAACGTAATGGGTTGGATCTAAATCGCAGTTGACGATGGTGTGAGCTTGGGGGGGGGGGGGCGAGGGGGAGAAGTCGAAAGGGCACCTACCAGTGAGTATTTGTAGCCGATACCCGCGTGAAAGAAGAGGGTGGATATTTTGAGCTGTGACCTGATGTTGAAAGTCAGTAATCTGATTTCAATAGAAGACGGCGTACTCACGCGAAAAGCGCGTAATCCAAGGTCCACAGAGCGGCACCAGCGGTGTTGCTCACTCCAGGAGCTCCCTTGACAGAGAAAAAGTAAGGCTTTGTAACACTAACCAGTAACGAGGCAAATACATGGCAAGCGTAGCTGTTTGTTTCCCCCAGTATATAATCCAAGCCTTGGGCGAACGTTGCTTGAATGTCGGGAACAAAAGCAGTCAAATTTCCCCGTATTGTGGATTTCGTCATTAAATCGGAAAGAAGACCACCACTTCCAGCGCAGAAAGAGCCGCTATAGTGATGCTGAGATATTCTAAAACCTCGGCGTTGATATTCATTTGTTATTTTAAGAGACAATATCGGACTTACGTGGTAATTAGCTTTCCAGGTCCGGTTAGTAGGCCAGCTTGGAACGCCGCTTGCGGTGAAAAACCTGTCGTGGTATGCGAAGACTCGGCAAATGAGGCTCCAAGGAATTTCGTGTGAGATGTGGCGCTCAGACCGCCCGCGACAGAAACATTCTGGGCAAATCTCAGCCAACTACGTGAACCGTATAAGCCATCAACAAACATATACCAAGAGAGGGAATGAAGGCTCAACTCGTTCACCCAGTTCTTAACGGCATAATTACTGGGCCTCAATCCATTATTCTTGTATAAATCTGGCTCGTTGCCAATTTCAATATGATCTAGGACGATTCCAGCGGCCTGTATTTTCGGCGACGAGAAGGCCTTAACAATAGATTGAGTTTCCAACACGGCGGCTGTAATGTTGTTCGATCCTAAATTGACTCCCCATTTTACGCGGGTATCTGGTAAACGTTCAGCGAATCGAATCTGAAAACCGGGGAACAGAAACGTACTGGAAGGGAGAAAACGTGCAGTGGCATAATAAGAGTCTCCGACGGTAATGTTCCGGGCCTCGGGATATGGTACAACGGCGGTATATGGAGGAAAGATTGCTTGAGCGAACTTAGCAGTAGATAGTGAGTGGCGAGTCGAGGCTTGGAGGAGTATTGTTGCTTACCTGAACGTTCTTGTTGAAGTTCGTGTGGTCTTCGCTATCGGCTCCAATTCGTATCTGAAGCGGCTGCCCCGTAATCTGCTTCAAATTATCAAGGGTGTTGTAAAAGAAGGTGTTCTGCGATGTGGTTCCTGCCCAGTCGGTCCAGCGGTCCATCTCGATAGACAAAGAAATCAGGGATGATGAGACCTTTGGAGTAGCTGGTGTGGAGAGCAGGGGGATAGATACATCGAGTGCATATCCAAAGGAGGCAGAGAACGCAAGGGACAAGATCGTATGCGCGGAAAAGCCCACCATGGCGGTTCCCTCTTGTCAAGTTTGACCTGGAGGCATACCCTTTTATACATCTAGCGGCACTGTGGACAACTCCAATTTAGCACGAAAGCGGACCTTGTAGTCTCGCGCAATAGAATGAAATACAGGAATTGGAATTCGAGATAAGTTCACGGTGTAGGCTGTGAAATAGGTCGGTCGATATTGAACGTACCTTTTGCATCCAGAACTTGCCACTGCTTGGTAAATGGTTGAGCAGCACCATACCAAATTTAGAGACACCTCTGGACGACCAACAAAAGATAATTCCAATTAAATTATTAATAGTAAAACTAAGGAACTTGCTAAGGTCATCTCATCTGAAGTGATTAACATAACATCGCGTGGTGGTTCCTCGTCTCATCTGGAGTGATGAACACCGTCAGCAGACAGGCTGAAGTTGTCAAGCTGAATTTAAGCGCGGGCCGGGATTTTCAGATGAAAGACCACAGGTTTGCGGTGGTTCCCAACTTGCAAGCGCGTTCTTTGAAACTCCGCGACAACCACCAGAGTCCTTACTTACCATCCTTGAGGTGACACTGCCACCCTCTTTATCCCTGCCGCAGTCAAGAAACGACATGCATCATGGATCTGGTCCATCTACTAGTACTCGCAACTGATATGTCTCCCACGTGGTACTACCACTTCCTCTCGAGGGGTCTGTGTCTGCGTTGCCAGTTGTCTACACCTACCTCGTGCAGACCATTCGGGCCGTTGGCCATGATTGATAATTGGTTTCATTGCTGTAGCATTCCCTCCGAAGCTCCGACAATGAGGTGGTGGCGTAACGCGGCCTTCAATCATCAAATCCAGGAGCTCGTCGCGGTTGGCATGACAAAGCTTTGAAGCTTAAACTTACCGCTCTGTTTAGCACCTGGCCCCGTATTCAAGATTCATGTCTTGAGACCACCACGGCGATAAATTGATAATGGACTCCACCGAAGGCAATGTTAGCAACTTAGCAATGCCGCGGATGGGTTTCAAGAACGCCACGACGTGTGGACAAGTCTGGACAAGTTCTAAGCCCAAAAGCCAATCAAACTCCATTACGGTCAATGAAGCCACACATCAGTGGAAGCCCTTGACTGTAGAAGAAATGTCTGTTCTTTTCACGTCAAGGATGACCACATGGCGAGATTCAGACAGCAGGATAAAGCTTATCATGACGTAGAGTTTGGACCGTGGTACAGCCCAGGCATGGTTCGTATGAATGGCTGTCACTGTTAAAATGTATTGCACCCTGGGCTCGGGATCCATCGCCGTCCAAGAGTACCCAGAAGCGGAGGAACAACGGCAATTGCGGGTGGAAACACTCCGAGCTGTCTCCCAAAGATGACATCGAGGCACACAAAATGCCAGATGCTCATAACTCCAGTTCGTTCCATACATTCAACAGCAGCATGCGCTTCACTCTCAGCTCTGTGATCATTCCCCTCGCCATCGCGCTTGCTGTAGATGCACTCCCTAAACAGTGCCCACTCCCTGGTTGTAAGTCATACACGATGGCGACACTTTCGCTGATGCAAACCTGTTCTATAACACCCAGGGACGTGCACCAAGCTCCAGCCCAACACCGGACCATGCTGTCCTCCGTACACCTGCGTATACCCCAGCCCATTATCTTCCTTTGGAACTTGCAGGTAGACCAGGATGAAGTTTGTAAGTGGTCGCCAACCGCTCGACTCTCATTCTTCCTTGCTGAGGTGATGTCCGTACGAAGAGGGGATGGTGATTTGGGAGCGTAGTCACAGTTGACGATGGATGGGAATGAATACAAATTTGAAATAAGATCGTGTGACCGGCCATTGTCCGGAACGGTCAAAAAACCGCTGCTTTCTTGTGGAGAGTTGGGAATTTGAATGCCCGATTTATGGTTTCAAGATCGTCATGCGAGTCGCCGCGACGTGTGGACTTCCAGGCTCAATTACTCCGTTGACATCGACGAAGCCGGACATCACTGGTCCCTGGAAGCCCCCAAGTGTCTAGAGGCATGTGAGCATGGTGAGACAACGGGACAAAGCTTTGACATGAGTTTGAAAGCCAACGCTTGTATGAACGGCTCGAGATCCATCGTCGAATCCAGGATTACCTAGAGAAACCCTATAGTTCTTTGAGGAGCCATCTCTGAAACATGCGTATAAAATAGCCAGATGCACAGCAAAGAATGGCTCAAACAGAACCCCAGTTCATTTCTTACCTTCACCAGCATGCGCTACGTCGGATAAATAATATCAAAATCAAATCCACTGCCTCAAATGTACAGGAAGAGTCGATTCGACGACCCTTAGATTTCTCGCCATGCAAAGAGAAGGCTGTCGGTACGTAGGAAAGACAGGGCGAGACAGGCTGACTAGACTCGGCCCAGGGAATCCGAAGCCTCGACTTGGGAAACTATGGCAGTATGGCACATCGCAATGATGGTCATCCCATGATGTTTGTTAGCACTTGAGAACTCGCGTCAGCCGACGGTGCCCTTAAGCCCTAACGGTAACGGTATCATGTGTGCAGAGGTGCACAGATATGGTTGGTTCCGATCCGGGTTCGGCTGTCACGGATCTTGGCGGCCATCATTATCGCCTGCTCCGAAATTGATTATCATTTAGATATCAGTGATTCAAGCAACACACGGCTGATCCCGCACCTTCACCTCCGGGACAAAACGAGAACTGCACGATGCTTCAGCATATCTGAAGATGGCGAGCATTTTTACGAGACCACCGCGGACGCACCAGGGCCGGAGGGTCCACTAGAGGCGATATCTTAGTCGTTCTCGGCGCTTTCGTTGGCCCTGGGTCCGAGCCTCCGAGTGTCATGAGGAACCTCTGCAAGGTGTCTGCAAGGTGCACGGGCTCCGCAAACCGTAGCTTGGCAGACCGGAGAAGGCAGTTGGTCGATTAATCACGCACTTCAAGTGGCAATTACCAAGGATCAAAGGTTGCACTGTGGTGAAGGATCGGAACAACGAAGGCATCGGCACGAGGTTTAATTTTATGGCAGTGCATAGGAGGACAAGCACTAAGCTTGTGGGGAATGAGGCCAGGACTAGGCCTGTCATGAGGCTTGGATTTTCAGTCAGGCATTTCAGAGATACTTCTTGGGCCGTGATCCACCGGGTGATCTGGATCTCGCACATTGCTCGCTTGACGGAGTTGGCGGTGATGAGAACATTTTCCATTCTTGAAAAGTATGGCGCAGGCTCTTGAGGACGCAAGGGCGAGTTAACTGGGTACATACTTATTGAGGTACATATCTTATCCATTAGCGGAGGACGAAGAGGTATAAGGGGTGGCGAGGTGGCCACGAGAGCGTCGCTTTCGGCCAAAAGTTGCTGAACCTGGTTCAGGGCTTAGAATAATGAAATTAAATGCTGCTAGCGATAGAAACGCATCTGCGCGTGCCGTCATCGTCAGAAGGGGAATGGGCGGTGATAGTGAGCAGACGAAGGAATCATAGGGATTCACCGATGCCCGGAGATGGCAGGCCAGACCTGGTATAAAATGGGGTGACCGTCCTGCTACATTTCCTCCCAGCAGAACTCGCCTTCATCTCCTATTCATCGCCCTTACATCATGCGCTTCTCCCTCAGCTCTGTGGTCGTCGTGCTATCCACCGTGCTTGCAGTCAAGGCCGTTCCGCAAACGCGGTGTGGCATCTTTGGCGGTATGTGAGGTCATTTCGTGTCGAAACAAAATCGCGCTGAGCGACGTACTGTTCTCTGAAATTTAGCTGGCTGCACTAAACTCACTCCTAACATCCCGTGCTGCCCTGGCCTGACATGTGTATTCCCCTCTCCGACGTTCTCCTTTGGAACCTGCAAATAAATCAATGTGGTCAGTGATCGCTCGTGAAATGCGAATCTTCACTTACCGTCGAAGAGTATACAGGCCCGCTTAACGACATAGTGTAGAAGATCGGGAGAATTGGACTTGATATGTTTCGAGAAACCTTTCTTGGCTTGAGAACACCCAGTGTTCATCAGTTGAAGTGAAAAAAAGAAATGCGACCTTCAAGGCACATCTGCAGTCTGAGAGCCCGCCATGAAGGGCAAAGTAGCAAAGTAGCCATGACTCGGAAGTCCATCTATGACTATCGGTCGTAGAGGAGACGTCTGACATAAAACACCCAAGCAGTCAAATATGCCGAAATCAAGGTAAGCTATGGTAGCCTACCATAGCTTACCTTGATTTCGGCACTGAGCTCAGCTCAGTTGTAGCTCAGAGACTGAGCTTTCGCGAGCTGTCACCCATCCAGTCTTCCGAAACAGCGCTATAGGCTATGCCTAGTTGAAGAAGCTGATCTTTTGACAGTGCAGTTGGTTTCTATGCACGACGACGATAGCAATAATAGCGACCATGAACGTAAGTAAGGATATCAAAGCACATAAGTAACAATGACCGAATGCAAGAAGGTACAAAGGGATGCGAAGCACGCACATCCAAATACTATCAGCTCGCAGTAAAGCTTCAAGTTATTTAACGTAAGTAAGACGGACGCTTGTGGTTATTCAAATATTCACTGGCTGCAAAGCATTCGTCTATATTATTTATAAACGGGTTCAGTTCAAAATCAGAAGATTCAACAGCTCATCACACCTGCCCCGGATTGATTGAAGTGCTCCTCCTAACGTCACGGTCGTTGCATTGAACCTGCACCAAGCTGCCCGCTGCCACAGCCTTGTTGCTTCCCATACACCTTTTGGCTGCAAGCGAAGAATACGGTCGCGGAAGTTGCGTATTTTTATCTATTGGTTGTGACTTACGGGTCCTGCCCGAGGCGAAGAATGACTCGGTGTGGTAGTCTGTAACACCACTCTGTAAACCGCGAGTGAGGACGCCACGCCTTCAACATAGGCAGATAGGACACTTGAAGTAAATTGAAACGCCCCTAGAGCATGACTGTCGATGGCTCGGAGTCGGGGCCTACATTTGCTTACTGGCATAATCAATGATGGAGGCCATAATGGAATCGGACCTTGTCGAAGCTGTACACTGACTGGGTTAACATCGCCGGAAAGTATGAAGAGGCCTTTGTCAAGGAGGTGGTAAAAATTCGTGAAAGTCGAGGATGAACAACGCATTTATTCAAATTGAGCCTGACCTTGACAGTGAAGCGTTCCACAGTGTGGATAAAACCATTGAGTACCCGGTATATAGAGTCGTGGTCGGTGCACTGAAGCGATGTCGCCGTTGAAGCTCCTCGACGTCGACAGTGGGTTGCTGTTAGTGGGCCAGCGACAATACAGTGCTGAGTGCTTCCTGTCAACAGGGGATTAATGGTGTAATGTCTCTCATCGCCGAGGAGCATGAGGTTGATGATCTCGATTTTCGCAAGCTATGTCATAACAAGCCCTGATCAAGGGGCCCGACGATGTGCCAGGCTGCCTAGGCTCTATTTCCGACCATCATCGTCTCCGTCGTCTCCAGTGGGTTCCAGCAGGACGTATAGGTATAAGTATATTCCAGATGGTGGTTGAAGTGGAAGAGTGCGGAATCTGATTCAGACGGGGTAGATTCGGGACAGATGGAACTTCGCACGGGATAGGAGAAAGTCGGGCGCACAGGCTCTTTTAGCACTTGCTATCAGCGTTCAATTGGACAGATAGGACCATCTTTTTGCAGCCTACGGAGCCCCAACGGCGTGCCCCTTGAATTATCCGATTCACGGAAAACCCAATTTCCCCATCGTATGTTCGGTCCACAGCCCGGCGACTACACTCCTGGTCCCGGATTCCCCTCGTTCTCTATTCCTCAGTCCTTCACAGGCCATCGACCAATATCAACTACTTCCCAACCCCCGAAGCCTATTCCTAGCGGCTCTGCCCCTCGTCCGTCATTCTTAGCCCCAGCACACAAGCATGCGCACCATCTGCATTCGATTCCTCCACGAGAGAAGAGTACGCGTATGCTCATCATAGATCATATGCTCTGGGTTCATGGTAATCTCATGCGCGTCACTACTGCTTTCTGACCTGATCGAGACGGTGTGGAAGCAGGCAGGACTCGATTTGCCCAAGCGCGGGCCGAGCTGGGGATGACTGATCGGACGGGAGGCCCTTTGTCGTTCAACTTTGTTCATCGGAGCAGACCGGAGAACTATGATGAGGAAAAGGACGAGAACAGTGAAGGAGAGGACGTTGTGAAGCTCAAAGCCAGAGCCGGCGATCCTAACCAACATCCCGGAGGCGACGAGGACAATCGGATGAATTCGCAGGACCTAACGCTCGCCCGAAGTCTCCGTCTCCGGGCGGAAGGTCTCGAGAAGGTCATCACATCTATGCTCGGTCAACCCCTGGCGTTTCACCCGACACACGAAGGGGGTACTAGGACATCGCCACACATGAACCCCACCAGCCACTCTCATCACCACTTACATGCTTTGCCCAACGGTGTTCGTCTACGCCTAGCACTCGGGGCCCTCATCAATGACCTATTTGCACGTCAAGCCCCTCGGCCTCCATTTCGACACCAGGTACACGTGAAGTCACCATCGGAACAGTCAACCTCCTTAGGCTCCCAATTTCTTAACTCGTCGTCAGAGCTACCTGTAGCCTTAGCATCCCTATACACCGTCTGCGCTGCAAACCCAATTCCACAAGATTCCATAAGCTTACCGTCAAGCTCTTCCCGAAATAGCCCGCGATCTGTAACTATCCCTCTTTTGTTTCGTGGTGCTATCTATAATTTAGATTTTGCAGACCCGCAACTTCCGCATGCCAGTCCCATCATCTCGCACCCGGTCACTGTACAACTCTGGTGCTGACCCAAACACCGCAAACTCACCTCCGGCATTTCGGTGTCCGCGCCATCTTCACACTGGTTGCGAGATTTGTGTCCAAGCAGCTGCAGCAGTCCGCCAAGGGGCCGGCAGTCGTCACCGGGCTAGCTCTTTCGTTGGTTACCGCACCGGACAATATAATGTCTGGAAAGGTATGCCGGGTGGCGTAGGGCCTGGTGGCGGCGGCATCACTGGGTGGCAGGATGGCAGTGGCATAGGCTCTGGCCTGCTCAAGCCCGGTGTTAATGGCAACTGCTTACGCCGCAAAGTGAGCGGTGTTGACGACGTTACTTCCTCTACAGGCTCCGGGAATACCAAGCTGTCGGAATTGATACCACGTTTCATCAGGCTGTCGGCGTTGGTGGCCGTGGAACTCGCCATGGAGGCGCTGGAGGAGACTAGTACTTCGTTTTCCCAAGATACGAATCAGTTTAGCCAGGACTGGGCGCAGCCACAAGACCCTGGGGCGGCTTTCTCTCTCCCTGGTCCCGTGTCGCATACGGCTCAGTCCGGTGATAAGGAGCCTGCCTTGCATCCTACGCGCGAGTGGTACCTGTTGTTGGCTGGGCTGCTTACCCGCGCGGCGCTGGAAGGTTACCTCACCGCCAGCTGGCGGGGATCACGCGCCGTGGAGTGTTTGTTAACGGTTGGCCTGGGCCTGGGCGACGGTGAACCCGAAGAGAAGAAGAGCGATGCTAGGCGTTTTGAGGAGTTCGAGCCAGACGATATGCCGACCCTTCTGGAAGCGACCAGACTGCTGTTCCCATCTTCACAGAGCTCACAGAGAAAGGCGCAGTCTGAAGAGGAATTTGAGATGGAGATGCACGAGAGGCTCAGAAGGGTATGTATCGTGGTACACAAATTCAACCTCCCGAAAGCTAACTTAAGGCGCAGTTCTTCGACATACCTGCTTCGACACCGGATCTGTCGACGCACATGGAAGATCTGGCATGGCAATACCCTGCTGAACCAGTCGAACGGGCCGCGGTCAGGTTTTGCGAGGCCATTTCCAAGTGGCGGGGAAAGCCGGAGCTTGAAACGGTATGCGCCATTTCTCTAACCTCCCTCCGCAAGCGTTCACCACGCCACAGTACAAGAAACCTGCCCAACCTCCCATCTTCGGATATGCTCAGGATCCTTTGGGATCATTGTCGTTGCCTATGGAATCGCTCGTCCATTCCAACCCTCCAACCCCAACCATGGCCAACGCCACCACATCAGCACGGGTGAGACGGCTGCGGCGCAAACCCTCTATTGGCGATTATTTCACGCAGCCGCCCCCTCCACCTTTTCGCGACAGCAACTGGAGCCCAAACAAGCGGCGACGATCCCCTGACCCGCAGAGTAGGTACGGCGGCAGTCCTTCCAAGCGATTGAACTCGGGTTAAACCCGTGTGTCAGTATGGGGGTTTGGACCCCGACGTGATCTGGATGTATTTTTAGTCGCTGGTGTTGTTGTTGCATGGAAGCATATGCATTATCCATTGTAGCGCTTACCCTTACTGGTTTTATACCCGTAACTCTATTTCCTCCTGTTTCTCTCCCCTTCCCACCCGTCACCCTCACACCATGCGTATGACCATTTTGATGTGCGTTTTGTACATGACCACACTGTATTATATAAGATACTCCAACACATGTAACTGTAACGGCTATAAAAATTATGCTTAGCAATTCAATAGCTTTAAGGACTCGGGCAGAAGAGTGGCGCAGTTGAGCAAATAAGAGCTACACGTGACTTTCGGTGCAATCCGAGGGACAGGGAAAACGAGACCAGCGCCGGCTTTACTTATCCACCACGTCGTAGGGACACAGCTCACCCTACATAGGTCCAACCCAGTCTCTACAGACTTGTCAAAACTCGCACAGCTCTCGCAATGCCGCCGAAGAAGCAACCTCAAGCCTCGGGGTCCAAGGTCAAGGAGGACAAGGTGTGTATGATTCTACATCCTGCTAGACCGCAGTACGTCCCTGACTCCGTAATTTCAGACGTTCGGGTTGAAAAATGTTAGTCTCAGATATTACCTCGATCTCGATTTTCCTCGATGATAACTCGATGGCCACGAGCGCAGAAAAATAAATCGGCCAAGGTCAAACAACAGGTCGCCCAGCTGCAGCAGCAGGCTGCCATGAAGGGAAAGTCACGGGATGTCCTGGAGAAGGAGAAGGAAAAGGCATTGCGAGAGAAGGCGAAGGCGGATGAGGAGAAGCGGAAGAAGGAGGAGGCAGCCCTACTCAAACCTGTCTTGACGCAGAAGGTACCGTTTGGTGTCGATCCAAAGACGGTTTTGTGTGTCCATTACAAAGCCGGGCATTGCGAAAAGGGCAATAAGTGCAAGTTCAGCCATGATCTAAATGTTGGGAGGAAGGTTGAGAAGAAGAACTTGTACGAGGACAGCCGAGAGGAGAAACTTGCTGGTACGTGTACAGTCCCTGATCATTGCGTGTAGTGTATTTATCCTTGCTACAGATACCATGGATACATGGGACGACGACAAGCTCAGAAAGGTTGTTCTGTCCAAGGCCGGTAATCCCAAGACGACTACCGATGTTCGTATATTCCGCCCGTGTGCCTTTTTTATGGTTGACGTCCAGGATGCTGTAGATCGTTTGCAAGTTTTTCATTCAGGCGATTGAGTCAATGAAGTATGTTCCAAGTCTCCTTTTACATCATACACACTCTTATAACAATGCATGACATAGGTTTGGATGGTTCTGGGAGTGCCCTAACGGCGAACAGTGCCAATACCGACATGCACTACCACCCGGTTTCATGCTCAAATCCCAGAAAAAAGCTGCTGAGGATGCAGCTAAGGCGAATGCCATCAGTATCGAAGAGTTTCTCGAAGTCGAGGTTCGTCATGTCCTTTTTCTTGTCCAACAAACCCGCTCATGAGGCATCTAGCGACACAAACTCGGTCCTAACCTGACACCCGTTACACCAGAGACCTTCGCCAAGTGGAAAAAGACGCGCATGGACAAGAAGGAAGCTGAACTGGAAGCATTACGGAAGGCGAAGGACGCTCAGAGCGCAGCAGGCAAGAATGTTGGCATGAGCGGCAGAGACTTGGTATGCCTGCAGTGATGTTTTTCTTCCTTTTTTGCTGACCTTTGCCGCGTTTCAGTTCCAATACAACCCCGAGTGGTTCCAAGACGAAGAGGAAGGGGATGGAGACGACTGGGATCTCGACAAATACAGGCGAGAGAAAGAAGAGGAGGATTTGGATGCCGAACAACAACGGATCGCGAAACTTACACTAGGGAACAGTTACCAAGAAGACGCGGAGGGTAGTGGAGGCGGCCACTAAAACTTCGGAAGTGAACAGCTACATAAGCCCGACGCTTTTTATGATGTACAACAATATATCGCGCGGCTGCACCAGACCACACTGAGAGATAAAGCGTAGAAACGCAAGCTGCGCCGTCCCGCAACACTTAATCCTCGTCGTCGCTTCCGTAGTCAGCGAGGTTCAATCCAGTGGGGGCTGCCACGGGACGGGGTCGGCTTTGCGCCGCGATGGCGGCGCCGTTCCGTTTCCTTATTTCCGCGAAGTATTTCAAGCCCTCCAGAGTATCGGCGCTCAGTAGACCAGTCTGCTGTGGTGGCGCCTGAGGTGGAGGTGTTGACTCTCCCGACTCGACTCTTCTCCTCTTTGAGTCTGGCTCCCCATTGCCCCCCTGCACCTCGTCGACATCCTGGTCCTGCACCTCCATGCCGTCCTCGTCTAGCACATCACCGTCCTCCAACGCCCGCACAGCCCTCATGGCATCCACTATGCGGGGGTCCATTCGCGCCTTGATGGCCTCCTGGCCCATCTCCTCTAACCTCCTCTTTTCGGCGACTTTCTGGACAGGGTTGGGGTCCTCCGTTGCCCAGCGGACGTTGAGAATTTCGTCGTTGTCGAGCGATTGGCAGGCCATCGCCTCCTTCGCGAATTGAGCATGCAGTTCGGACTTATAAGTCACAAAGGCTACACTGCGATATTGCAGCACTTTGACAGCGTATGTCGACGCTGAATCATCTGAAGACATGGCAGACATTACATTAGAGTCGGCTGGCTGGATATTCAACACGAGTCACGCACCACGCTCAATTTCACCCCATTCCTTGAAATGTCGCATGACGACCTCCTCCGTTTCCGGTCCAGTACCAGTCTCCTTTATCCGCCCAACGTAAAGAGTCCGATTCATTCTGTTAAAGCTTCCAACACCACCCATGTCGTCGCGGTAGTCCGCAAATTTGTCGCGGGCGAAGCAGTCCTTCGAACTGTCTGGGAGGGCGTTGGACGGATCGGGCAGCATATGCAGATATTCGCATTCCCAGCCGTATGGACAGCATCCGCGAGCAAAAAAGAGGCAGCAGTACTTCATGCCCGTGGTGTTTGCCCGCGTCAATCCCGAGTCGCGCTTGATGTTGCATCGCGTCTGGGATTTAACTTTGCTATAGCGATGTTAGATGAAATTAGGAAAATGGAGTGTATACATACTTGGAGTAGCTATCCTCTCGATCACCGCCAGCCCATTTGTTGTACCAGATATCTTTCGGAGTGTCAGCGCGAGTTGGTTAAGGAGGATAGTAGGACATACTGTATTCTTTCCCTGTCTGCGGGGTCTCCACCTTCTCCACTTCTCCTGGCTTTACCTGCTTTCTCGCAGGCTTCAGCTTTTTGGTTTTGGTTTTTTTCGCCACCACCACCACATCTGTTGCGTTTGAGCTCATGGTTGAAAGGAGAGAGGAAGTGTGACACCTGTGACAACTTCAGCGAACACTGATCGCCCCTCCGGCCTTGACCACTAAACCATGGCATTCTGAGGGGCCGGCAACGTCTTCCAGAGGCAGTTTTCAACTTTAAGAGTCATCCATACCACTCTCTATGAGCATCTTCTGAGTCTCTCTGAACGATGGCCGAAACACTCTTGGCGATTTTGCTTGTTACGACGTCCGCGACTGGATCTAGCTTGGTTTATCGGTGGCCGCCTTCACCCTTGACAGCGCCGAGGATGAGTAGGGTGCGACCAGATGAGATGATCTGGGCGTCCCAGCTAGATAATCCATGGCGCGCATCGCACTTTTCGGACGCTGCAGCTGACGCCATCCCATGGTTGGCTAAACCTTCGTTGGAAGCGGATGTTGATGATGGCTGGCATCGACCCAATGCATCATCCTTCTCTCCTTCTACGTCCCACACGAACTCAGGGCGGATATCTCCCTCTAAAGCAAACAGATTCAGTACAGACAAGTCACAGGTCCTTCACGAATACGACCACCTCTTCGGATACTCGGCTGAGTTTCTCGCAAGCTTGCTGTGTCCTCAGGCGTCCATGTGCCACCAGAAATTTGAACTCCTGGTTGACAACCTGGCCTTCATTGGCCATCCCGTGTGTGCCGAAGAGGACGGAACCTGGAGGTTTAAATCCGAGAAAGTCAAACTAGGGCCTCGCGGGAGAGAATCGAGGATCGGTTCCTCAAAACCTGTCAGTGGAGGTTCAGCGAGCCCGGACACCAGGCCGACATCGACGGATAAGGGTCCTTCGAACAGTTCATGGCTGAACAAATTCCATCTTGTCATGGTGCTCGACATCCCGGACCCGTCTTCTTCCGCATCTGGGAACGTTTCGAAATATTTCGATATCATCTACGAGCAGGTCGCTTTTACGG
Organism: Asterophora lycoperdoides; assembly: GCA_018850815.1. Classification (NCBI taxonomy): domain Eukaryota; kingdom Fungi; phylum Basidiomycota; class Agaricomycetes; order Agaricales; family Lyophyllaceae; genus Asterophora; species Asterophora lycoperdoides. Next base: position 73,509 of record JABCKJ010000004.1, read on the forward strand.
TCACCGCTGTCCTATTTCAAGAGCAAGTGGTGTCAAATTTCGTCGAAATGGAATGCGAGCTTTTGGGGTCCCTGAAAGATTCCTGCTTCTCGAAAGGTGGGGTTGCCTTATTCTGTGGTCAATGTCATTCCTAAAATCTTCTCAGGAGAGCCATTCTCGAGCTATGTTGGCCAGGCCCTTGAGGTTTCGTCGATCGCGCCTGCCATAAAGTCCCTCTATGAAGCGATCAAAGCTTCTGACATGGCATACATTACCCTACACAATCTTCCCCTAGAGATACAGCTTCCGCCTTACCTCGACGAATTATTGCACGGCGAAGTCGAGAACGCGGATGCAACTCGTCATAACGACAACGACGGCGCCCAGACATGGGGCCAAGACATGAGCGTCGGTTGGAAGGTCCCCCCTCTACTTCCTTGGAAGAGCTTGTTACTGTTGGATGGGCACAATGGCCTTGACCCCAGTATGAACTTGCGGGGCTCGCAGGTCAATCCAGAGGATCGGACGCTTGTCGAAGGGCTCATTCGATTCTTAGAGACGGCCTCCGTCACATTATCGTGCGTTTTGCTGCCTCTTCGTCTTAATCTGTCTCAGTCTATGCGCCAGTCTCGCAGATATGGCGAGCCTCCTCGATTGGGATCTGGAATCTCAGGTTCTCCCTACTGTCCGCTGGCTTGTTCAACACCGGAGAGCCAAGGTCGTAGATAGTGTACATGTTGGGCTGAAGACAATATTCACACTTCCAGCCAATTTTGAACGGCCGTATGTCTCTAGCGTCATTCCCTCTGTGCTGCATTGTATAACTAATGAATCTCGCAGACTCTTTGAGCTCACCGTCGAGTTCGAGGATCAATTTGACCACCCATCAGTTCCCTCCCTCCCTGTGATCCTCGCGAATATATCCTCCTCACTCTCAAAGCAAACGGACAATCACTTCTTCGCATCCGTTGTTCAAGACAAGGACCTAATTCCCATTTATCACGACGTTGTCCTGTGGTTGCTCAAACGCGGCATGTTGATCACTCTTCACCTTCGTATACGCGTGGTTGCTACGCGGAAACTGAAGTTTCATGTGAAGAGGGAGAGGGACAATGCTTTTGCCAAGAAAGCCGGCACGCGAGACCGCCTTGGCCGGGACCTCCTCCTCGACCTGCAAGGTGCGGATAATGACATGGATCTGTCTCCCCCGTCAGACACGCCGTGGCTACAGCTGTCGCCGAAAGCTGCCCATCGACATTCTAGGCGGCAATCGAATGAATCCGGTCAGCGCCCGGATCTGCACGACGATGCTGTTGGTGATTCGGAGAGGAGGACCACCGATGAAGATGGCTCTGACGAACTTGACGATCCAGATTCGGGTTGGGATACTTCCGAGGATCACATGCGGCCTTCCATGATTAGCGATCCTGGAAGAGCTACGCCTCTGCAACGTCGGTGGCTGGCGGCGATGTCGGAAGGAAAGGACCCTCAGATCGCCAAAAGATTCCAGCAGTACGTTTTCCTATTCCGTTCGTGCCATCTAAGAAACTGATGATGCTATAGAATCAACCAATATTTCGATGGGAAGAAGTCCGACGATGAAATCCTTTACCGTGCTGGGATTTCAAGAAAACAGTTACGGGAAGTGCTGCATCACTATGAGGAATATGTAAGAGATTGGAACTCCATCGATGATTTCAACCTAACTGATCTCTTGCAGCTACAGACGTTTTTGCACCCATCTTAACTTGCTTTTGTGTAACCTTCGGATAATACCTGTACGTCCCCAATCGGCGTCAAGGACAGTATCGGCTGAATCTTTGCCTTCTATGTCTCTTCAAAGTCATGTATTGTTATCCTTGTGAATCCAGCCCAGAAGTCTCTCTGCTTTCCCGCAATCAAAAAATCTCGTCTTGCCGCTCAGGTCTTTTCGAGACCATCCGGCCACTTGCTTGCGTTCTTCTGTGTCTCAATCGCAGGCGACATTGGAGCTATTGAAGAAAACCTCATGGCCAGACCACTTGTCGTTCTCTCCACTCAGCGCGAATAGAAACGCTTCGGCGGCGGAGACTTTTGGGACATACCCCCACAGATCTTTCCTCCTTGTCGTGGGATCCTCATGGCTCGCACGCGGGCAACTCGGCACTGACCACTAGAGTCGGAAACTCGCGATTTGCATGGCTGGGTATCACGATCCGACCGCTTTCTTACCTGTTATGAGTGGCCACTTCTTAATCTCCAGGATTGGGATATAACTTGAATGCTAGGTGCACCACACCATCACAGCCTTTCAGGACACGGATTACTGTGTCATAATTTATCCTTCAATTCAGCCTCCAACATGCACGTGGCGTGGTGGACTGCTCTTCAGCGCTCAGCGTTAGATCCGATACGATCAATTCCAACCAATGTGTGAAGGGCATGCTTTACGACGCATTTTCCTACCCGCCCATTGCATCCCGTAAGTGCGATTATCATGCAGGTCGGGAAGCTGTGGAGATGGTATGGGTGGAAGTGGCCGGAGTCGTTGGTTAAAGTAGGCCAAGTAGCTAGTCTCATGCCCATCCTCTCACCGGCACCTCCCCAATTTGGGCCCCTCGAGACTAGCCAAGTAGCCACGTCGTGTCAACAATCGATATTGAGTATCTCCACGTCTTCCCAAGGCTTGAACTGGGTTGTAAGTGATATATAGTATTGGCATATGGAGTCATCTGAAATCAGTCTCTTCGGCGGGCGTCATGTAAGGAGCGGCCAGTTCTTCCTAAGCTTCAGTGTGCAGAGAGATATCCTGTGCTCGTGAGCACAACTTGGCGAAAAAAATCAGGGATGGCTCCAGAGCACAACACCCTTGGTCATTTGAAGTACCACCATTGACGCTACCGAAATTTAGAAGACATCGTCTGAGACATCAAATGGTCTGCCTACATGGCCTCGCATAGAGGGAAGGCGAAATCTACATTTATGCTAATAAAGCCGAGGTTGGTTCACCCCAGAGTATTAGCGGTCGGTCTAAATAATGAATTAAACTCCCGTACTGCTGACTTGAGGACAACCCAAATTACGCCACACCATTCTAGGTCACACGCAATTCCTGCGCTTGGCTTCGTAATACAAAGGCGGCAAGATGAACCTCATATTTACCTCTGGGTTTTCATCCCAGGGACGATTACAAACCATCCCGTCGCATAGAAGTTTCGTTATGAGCGCTCGGAGAAACAGGGACGTATGAGAGGTTTGCTGATGTACATATATAATCTGGACAGTCAGCATTCACATGTGTGTATTGTAGTACTCAGGATTGGCAGGGATCCGCCCACAGAGGGCAACGCTTTCCTTATATAGTGGGTCCAAGCCCTGGAATCATCAGGAATAGAGTGGGTCGAAATCCAGGTTCGTCGAGGCTGCGTTGTTAAGGAAGCAAGGGGAGACAGTGCTGCAATGGAGACTTGTTAAATATATAGTCGGACTTCCCAGAAGGTTTAAGTACCTGCACTGGCGAAGGATAGTGCGTTTCATACTCCAGTATTGTGCGATGTCTCAGCCCGTCACCGTTCAAGATATCGAGGATATGCTGGCAGCCACCACGAAGCGTTGGGAGTACGAGTCAGTATTTTAACAACATTTTCATCCTTGTTTTGTGCCTATTGTCGAAGTCCTGACGAAGTGCGTTATCGTTACTAGGATCACAGATGCGGCCAAACGGTGGAGAGCGTGGGGCAATGATGCCGTTATCAAGGACTTTGTCCGCCAAGTTGCCTTCAACCATCTTATGCGCCAGTTGAACAACGGCGAGCTCGAACCTGAATACTTGAGGGTCGACACCGTCTATGCGTTGATGGAGGCGATGGTAAATTTCGTTCTTTTCAAACTGGCTACGAGTCATTGATCTCCTGACCTTATTACAAGCTTAATCCAAAAACTATGAAACGCACTGTGCGCAGCCTCCGCTGTAGAGCCTTGATGCGCCGAACCCTAGAAGTCTATAGCAAGCCGCAGACTTGCTAGTGTCCAGTTTAGAAGTCAGTTTTTCGCTAGTTCCTTTGTGGATATGCTGACCCTACGGTTAGTATTTTTTGTCGAAGACACAGTTGTATAAATACCGAATGTAGATTCCCCCGTTTATGATATATTTGATTCAGACCAGGGCAGGGTTTTCACGATGTTCGTTAGTAGGACTAGCGATCAGTTTTTTAATCAGTGAGGCGCCCTAGGTCCTAGTGGAAGTATCACTGATGTCGCACTGTGTGCTGGCGGCCCTCGGGCTGTATCCCAGAAAGCCAGAACTCGTCTCATGTCAGCCAAATGCGCTTAACGCGAGCGACATTGTGAGACATGTAGGAGACGGAGGGAACCCTTTGGACACGAGGCGAACCAAGATAATTCGCGCCGACGTGGATTACCAGACTATTGCTACGTCGACCAGAGACTCAGAAAAAGCAATCGTCCAAAGCGGCGACGAAAGCCCGACGAGACAGCTTGTCGGAAGAAGGCAAAAATAGACGGAACGAAGAGAGCCAGTTGAAAAGCGAGTTTCAGCGTGCCAGCCGCATTGCTTGCACCGTTCGTCGTCACACCCGAGACAAGAGACTAGCGAGAGGCGCGCCGCCTCCAAAAGCATGGGAAACGACGCCAAGGGGGTTGGCATAAGATGCTCTCATGAGAAAAGAGACGGCTTAAATACATGCAGAGTGCCATGCGCTGTGGTCGGACCAGCGGAGAACGATTGCGGCTGCCACTGTGGATGCCGCCGATGATTGAAACAAGCAAGAAACAACGTAAAAGTCCGAGCTTTGTCTAGTGCCAAGTCTAGACCCTGAGACACTCCTGTTCTCACCGTCGTTAAGCGTTCCACTTTCAAGTTTCTATGCAGTGTGACCAGGTGCGCCTAGGTCCCGCCCTACATGTGCAGAACCAAGTGGTCCGTGACGGTACATAACATGTGAATGACGGGGCGAATGTACTTGAAATCCTAGAATCGGGCGCGTGTATGTAGTACATAGCGGACCATGTACAATGAGTGATGACTGGAAGGAAATTCAAATTGAAAATTTGGGAAAGCTGTTTACATATTTAGATAAAGTTGTCCCTGGCAAGTACCCTAGCGGGGTACTGCCCACCTGCAGACGTACTGAACCGCATTGTGACTCCGGAAAGATCGACGCCAGAACTCTAGAGACATTGTGGCAACCGACACAATTACCGTACAATGAACAAAAAAAAAGGATGGATGGAAACTTTTTAGAAAAGCTTGATACATCTACAGTAAAATGTGGCAACAGATATGGATGGTAGAGTCGTAAATGCATCTGCGGGGCTGTCATGATGTTGGGCAGTAGCTTAGATATCGTCGATGTCCACCTCTCCTTCATCACCGAACTCGAACGTACACTCGCCATCCTCCTCGTTGAAGTTGTCGGTCTCATTGATTTTGGCATTTTCAGGAAGCTCGCCATACGCTTTCACTGGAAGAGGGGCGGAAAACAGATTAGCGATTGATCGTAAGGCGCGAGATAAGATGTGGACACACGATTGCGCGCCTCGTCGGCCGTATATTTGACGATAACATCCGCCTTGTCGTCTTGGAAGTCTCGCAGCGAGAGTAGAATAATATCGCCTTGGTTGATCCACACCTGCAGTTATTAACATAAAGATGGATCAGCGACGCAACCAAAAACCGCCGCAAACGCACCTTTTTGCGCATTTTCCCCCGGATGTGGGCCAACCGCTTCTCTCCATCGAAGCACTGCGCCTCAAGACGGCCGTTTCCGAGCATCTTCGTCACTTGTGCGTACTCCTGTCCATCTTCTCTGAACACTAACTCACGCTTGTCGTCGTCGTTCTCGTTCTTTCCACGTCTCCTGTTCTTTCCTCCCTAGAACCAAGACGATCAGGGCCCTGTCACGGAGTGCTACTCGTTCAAATGGGCTACCTTTCCCTTATTCTGAGATGCAAGATTCTGTCTCAGCCAATCTGAAATTTGACCGGAGAAATAATCACACACCTTCGGCATGCTGGGTGAGTGCGCTGGGTGCCCCTGCTATAATCGCGGACCAGACAGTTGGGCGCGACTGCAGAAACGATTCGTTTAGGGCTGTGGCAAAAGTCTGTGCTGGTGCCGAGCGATGTAGAGGGAGAGCGGACTCATCCTGATCGATGCCGGGACCCGCCAAAGATTGTGTTTGGCTTTGTTGGTCATCGGCCGCCTGACCGGACAGAATGCACTCGAGAACGGGCGGGCTTTTCTCGCTTTTTCTTATTTTGACGCATCTTGGTTTACAGTAATGCGACAGGCACCCTGAACTCCTAATTACTATGGGAAGAGCTATTGCTGTTGAGCTGGCAACCAAGAATAGATCTTACCCCGCTTTTCGTTAGGGGTCTCTATCCTTTATAACCAATGTTTCTTTTGCTGGATGCTCTACCGCAATGCACTCCCCTAAAGCTATCCTCGCATTCCTCTTCCTCACCATCGCTCAGAGCACCCCCTCCGGCGCTGCTAGTACCCCCGGGGACCCCACGGCAGGTATTAGCCCTTGCATCCTCGAGTGTATCGTGCCTGCTGCTGCCGCGAATAACTGTAACTTGTGCGTGTTTTATTTCGTCTTTATCGTCAAGAAGAAATGCTGAAGTTTTCTACTCCAGCAACAACGCACAATGCGTATGCAATTCCAAGGCCTTCCAAACCGCCGCGGCCGCGTGCTTGACTCAGAAATGTAGCACCGACGACCAGGCTGCTGCACTCAAGCTCCAGCAGCAGCAATGTGCCGGTGGTAGGTTCTTCCCTCTCCGTCTCCAAAATCGTACACTAAACCCTCACTTCCCATAGTCAGCTCCCCTGACCCCTCCTCTGCCCTCTCTACCCCTTCATCTGCGCCTTCCTCTGCCCCCTCCTCTGCGCCTTCCTCTGCCCCCTCCTCTGCCCCCTCTTCTGCCCCCTCCTCTGACCGCTCAAGCACCGCTACATCCCCCGCTCTCTCTTCGCGCGCCAGTGGCACTCCTACCGCAGCACTATCCACTGCATCCCAAAGCGCCCCGGGATCGGGCACGGTGACTACGGCGGCCCCTGCGACGACTAACGCTTCTGTGCGTCTGGGTGAGGGGCTGGGGTTGGCTGGTGCATTTGTGGCTGGTATTGTTGGTCTTGTTCTCTGAGCATCAGGAGTTGGCCTCTTACTGAGGTACGTTTCGGCGCTTGCTCCATGTTTTGGTGCGCTGAACTAAAAGTTCGTCGTATTTGTTCTTTTACTATCCAGCGACGATTCTATATCCTCCACCTTCCTGCTGTTCGACTTTCCGTCATGTTCTGAAGGTATAATCAAAAGTTCGTAGTAATCTTCTCTTATATCCAGAGACGATTCTATATTCTCCACTTTCGCTGCTGTTCGAAGCCTTTCGTTATGTTCTGAAGTTATGTACTTGAAATCACATCTGCTCGAGAGTCTGAGGGACCAGACACAACACGCAGACCTTCAGGAATGCAGCAAATTTCCTTCCTATCTCTCTAGCGTTTTGTCGGAGCCGACAGAGGCAGTTCCACAATGTCAATCGTTGTGACCAGCTGCCAATTCGCTGCGTAATTAACGTTATTAACGTGAGAGAACGACCCCGGGTTTCTGTCGCGACCCTCTGGCCCCAGCTTCTAAAAAAAGCTCTCTTCAAGTATCAGCGCCTTTTGTAATAGATTAAATACATACATATTCCCTCACGCACAGGGGATGCACATTGCACAGGGTCCGAGTTAACAGTCAGGTGTTTTTCGGTGCCTTGGAGAACTCACTCAAAATCAAAATAGAGAAAAGTGACAGAGTTCTAACTTTCGGCGTTGGGTTAATCAACAAACTCGAAGCTTGCTTAAAGCTACTAGCCCAATACCATAACCTAATACTTGAGGCTGGTGCGAGGGCGCGAAAGCCCGGTGTGAACTGAGCGCATTCTGAGTGAGTCTCAGGATCCTCAGAAGGCTTAGCGGTGTTGTGCATGATAAGAGCCGCAGATAGTCTGCCAATGGAAAAATTGTTCTGCCATTGAAGGAGCTTGATTGCAACGATTGCATCCAACTGAAGCGTATGATCACAAGAACGTCCAAGGAGTGGTATAATATAGAGTAGCAATACAAAGACATGTAAAAGCACATACAGAGAGCAGAGAGTGTCGCATCTAGGAGAGGTTCGGTGTTGCCGTGAACGAGAGCGTTGATCGATGGTAGCCTGTTGCTGCCTACTTCGCCTGCTGAGCCCAAAATGAGCCCATAAAGATGAAGACGTCGCTCAAAATGACACTCACTCAGGCATGCAATATTGGGGGTTAGGATGAAGTCGAAGTGGATGTGATAGCCTGCGAGACCACATCAACCTCAACCTGTGCCGCAGGTGTCTCCGGGTACATCCTCTTTAGATGACGGTACTTGCGTAATGAATATAGCGCGAGGGTTTCTATACCGAGAGGCAATAAGATGTCAACAAACGTTTCTTTCTTGAACAGGATTCCACCACGCACCTTTCTTGATGTAGTCCCCAAGTCTAAGCGCCTTCTCGATCTCCTCCGGATCTGTCAAGTTCCTGTTCTCTATCCTCCTCAGTCTTGAGTGAAACAGAATATCAGGTCCTCAAAGTGGCACCGCTCACTTTCGTACATTCTCCTTATTCTCCCATGAAAGTCGTAGCTGGTTATCATCAGTACAACTAGTCGTGTGAGCACAGGCTGGGGCAACCCACGAAGGATCTGGGTAGTCTCTCCCTAGCCTGTGGAGCTCCTTGTACAGCGCCAGAGCACGCAGACGCTGTATATTACATGCCATTCCCTCCAAAGATTCGAATTGTGCGCGATGTGGTTGGCAAGTGTCGGCGTATGGCTACCGTGCGTGGGAAGATTTGAAATTGCCATCATTGGCTCGAACCCGACTTCACCGCGAAATCAGAAATGTGCGACTTGTCGCAGCATGCTCCTCGACGCTCAGCGCTCAGGTTTTAAATCCTCGCGAAATACCACGAGACATTTGAAACGCGACTGGTGTTGATTTTTCTTCCGTTGCAGTCGGACTCTGGACAGGTGATTTTGCACACAGTTGGCTATTTCATTTTCACCAACGTGTTCCGCATGCAAACTCGACGCCGGTCCCGGAACATGTTGCGTCCGGTGAGCCATGATATTCATAGGTTCGGGGCCTGGGAAAGATGGCGTTTGAAGTCTATCTTATCCACAAACGTGGAGGGTTCAACGTCAGGTATGAGCTCAAATGTTTTTTTTGTGGAGCTCAGAAATCTTACACTGACTGTATGTAATAAGCCTTTAGCTTTCGGGAGCTACGGACTTCTCAGCTGGGCTGTATAGAGCGATCGTTTGCAACAATGCCCGATCCTCTGATTGACATATCCACAGAAGGAAATTTGTCAGGAAACATTTCGATTGGTTCTTGTACGAACGTGCACCAGGCTGGACGATTGAAACCTTTTGAAACTCATTTTTATAGCCTGCGGGTCTAAAGAGATGAGCAAGCGCTCTCCCACTTTCCTCCTCACTCCCTCGATAACACTCGACGATGTCATTTACAGAAAAAGACTCTCGGGATGGGTCTGTTGGTGCTCACAAGACCAACGATGCCGTTTATTCGTTGGACAAGCGCCGCCGAGCCGCCTTGGCAGAGATTGACAACGCCAAGTTCTCGTGAGTGTACTTGGTAACACAGAATGTGCCTTTGGTCTGACGAAATGACGCCACAGCTGGTTCCATGTAAAAGTCTGCTTGGTTGCGGGTGCTGGCTTCTTCACCGATGCGTGAGCCTGCTGTCAAGGTCGTGCTAAAGCTCTCACCTTATTGCGTTTCAGCTATGATATTTTCGCAATCAATATTGCTTCTACCATGCTTGGTTATGTCTACGGCACCGGTCAGCCTCTGAAGAAATCTGGCCAGAAGCTAAACAAGCAGCAAGACCTCGGTGTGAAAGTCGCTACTCCTGTCGGTACGCTTGTCGGCCAGCTTCTTTTCGGTTGGTTGGCCGATGTCGTTGGTCGTAAACGGATGTGTGAGTTTACCGTGGCTACTTTTTTGTTGGCGCGACTGATTTCGTTGTAGACGGCATCGAACTGATGATCATCATCATTGGAACCTTTGCGCAAGCTCTATCTGGTAACGGACACGCCGTGCACATTATCGGCGTCCTTGTTGTCTGGCGGTTCCTAGTCAGTGTTCCGCTTCAAGGCTGCTCGTTTCTGGGCTAATTTATTCGAAGATGGGCATTGGTATCGGCGGTGACTACCCTCTTAGCGCTGTCATCTCATCCGAATTTGCCTCGACCCGGATCCGCGGACGCATGATGACAGCAGTCTTCTCCGCCCAGGGCTGGGGTAACTTCAGTGCGTCCTCACCGCATTCCTACAATCATCCAATGCCAAATACTTAGTGTCATTCCAGCTGCCGCCTTGGTTGCGCTCATCATCACGGTCTCTTTCAAGAACTCCATCCTTAACGATCCCAGCATCGACGACCCAAAACATGTCGACTACATGTGGCGTATCCTCATCGGTCTCGGCTGTGTTCCCGGATGCATTGCTCTGTATTTCCGTCTAACCATCCCCGAGACGCCCCGTTTCACCATGGACATCGTGCGGAACGTAGAGCAGGCGTCAGCCGATATTGAGAATGTTCTGACCGACGGCAACTTGGCTCTCAACCCCGATGCCGCTGTGCAGCGCTCAGATGCCCCGAAAGCATCATGGGCTGACTTCCGTGACCACTTCTCCCAGTGGCGGAATCTAAAAGTCCTAATCGGCACTGCTTGGTCGTGGTTCGCCCTTGATGTAAGCACTCATTTGTGTTCAATACTAGCATCAAAACTTACGTTTCACCTCCAGATTGCTTTCTACGGATTGGGTCTCAACTCTTCCATCGTCCTTCAGGCCATTGGATTTGGTACACCTCTTACCAAGGGTACTCAACTCATCTACGAAAACTTAAAGAATATCTGTGTCGGCAATTTGATCCTGTCTGCTGGCGGCTTGATTCCTGGGTACTACTTCTCCTTCCTGTTCATCGACAGGTGGGGGCGCAAACCCATCCAGCTGATGGGATTTATCCTGCTGACTATCATCTTCGTCATTATGGGTATGTCAACGCTCTATGCGTGTATTTCATCGATTTGAACCCATTCTCCGCAGGTTTCGGGTATGACAAACTCCTCGCTACCTCATCCGCCAAGAAGGGTTTCGTCGTGCTGTATTGTTTCGCCAACTTCTTCCAGAACTTCGGACCCAACACGACGACATTCGTTATTCCTGGAGAGGTCTTCCCAACCCGCTATCGTTCGACCGCACACGGCATATCGGCAGCCAGTGGTAAACTCGGCGCCATTGTTGCCCAGGTTGGCTTCGCACAGCTTAAGGATATTGGAGGAACGAATAAATTCGTCAAGCACATGTGCGTATCGTTGTGTCGCCTACCAGAGTACTGTGGGCTGATCTGTCATTCTTCACTCCACAGTCTGGAGATTTTCGCCCTCTTCATGTTCACGGGCATCTTCTCCACGCTCCTTCTACCTGAGACTAAGGGCAAGACCCTCGAAGAACTGTCCAATGAAGATCAAGAGGGCTTTGTTACAGGGGATGGCAAGCGCCAATATGACGGATCGTCGTGATGATGATTGATGATTGGACTGGCTGCTCTCTCTTTTGTGCATTATGGGACTCTCCCTGTACATTTCCTTTACATGACATGGAGACATTGAATACTGGTACTTTAGAATCGACACAGTATTACATAATATACCTGTTACGATCAGGTATTTCTGTTGAGTTCAAGGCGCAGCGATGATCGATGAGCGCCAGTAGCGCTGGTCCGTAACAAGGGCGCTATGGCACCGAGCTCATTCGCGAGACGTACAGAGATCCTCTCGAACTGCGGGTTGTTCTGCTGCCTGGGACCCGATGCAGTGCCGGTTCACCCACATGTATCAGGGGCATGTGCTTTTGATAGGCCAACACGATGTACAAAAAACAAGATCGCAGTCTTTCATAATAAGAGTCGCAGCCTCCGGCTTGTGGTAGGATGGCCCAATCACACAGCGAGTTCCTTTGGCTTTTTCTGCAAGGAATGTTCACAAGTTTTGACAGGATATAGACGTGGAATGACCCACATAGCTGACGGCATCGAAGTCATACTTGATTCCTGCATCGGCAAGCTTGCGCTTGCGCTCATTTTGACGCTTAATGAGCCTTTTGGCGGCCCGAATCTGCTCGTCCTCCGTGCGCGGCTGAATGACCGGGTTCAATGGATAAGCAGCTGCAAGATAGTTTGGACTAACCTTATTGTGCTCAACGCGCGTGACACGGTGGTGTGGCACGGCTCTCCATTTCCGGTTGGCGCCTACCCACAACTCAGGGTGCACTTCATCCTTGGGGATAACCTTGCATCGCAGTATGTGGCCCATGAGAAGGTAGTTGTCCATCGTCTCGGCGACGATCTGGGCGACGGAGGATGAATCGAATTCGACAAAGCCGTAGTGCTTCGAGCGTCCGGTCTGGATAGAAATACCAATGTCAGAGCGCGTTGAGGTTGTATCCAAGAGACTACGAACTTTTTTGTTTCGGGAGAGGCGCACTCGCGTGACAGTCCCGAATTGAGTGAAGTAGCCGCGCATCTGGTCTTCGTAAAAACCGTGAGGAATTCGCCCAAGGAATAGAACACCGCGATCTTCGGTCTAAGAAACGAGTAGGGAGTTGTTGTCAGAGGGAGGAAATGCAGTACATCGGGAGAAAATCCCCACAGGTGTGCGCTTCGCCTTCTCGAGCTTCCGCTTCACAGTGGCATCGTCTTTAGCAATGGTGGGAAGCTTGGCGATGTCGAAAGCAGAGGGTTCATGATCCATTGCGTCGTCGTCGTCGGACGAGTCGTCATCGTCTGTTGAGAACCCGTGTAGATGGAGGTCGTCCTCGTCCCCGTCCGAACCAGCCTCACTGCCCTCCTCAACGGCTTCAGGCTCGGGCGAAGGAGAGGGTTCCTTGGTAGCCTTTTTTGATTTTTTGGCTGTCTTGTCAACCTTGGAGGACTTCGACGCTCTGGGAGTGGCAGATATCGACGACGGAATCGGTTCCTGGGCAGCGGCTTTGGGAACGGGTGTGGGTGTCTCGACACTCTTCGCAGCTTCCGCCTTTTTTCCCGACTTCTTCTTGGCAGTGGATGTGGGTTCAGATTCGACAGTGGTATCAGTGAGGGATATAACTGCGTCGCCAGGAGATTTGCGTTTGGACTTCTTGTCCTTTTTCGTCGCAGACTGTATCGGGTTTCCAGAAGACATCACCGTGCAGAGATCAAGCGAAAGAGCACCAGGCCAGGAGGTCTAGACAAGCGTCGACGTACAGGCGGCCAATTACTCTGAAATTTCTTTGATCGAAAACCTAGACACGCCTAGTAAATACATCACAACAATCACCCACCGTACAACCAGCCCCTACTCAATGGCACGACGATTTGCGAACCCCCATTTCCTGCCTGAGAACTCCGCTATTGTCTCTAGGAAGGAAATATACGCCGAAGAAAAAGAAGCGCATAGTGATCAGGACTCACCTCTTTCCCAAAAAGCTACCTTGATTGATCAGCTACACGACCTGATACGCACATCACTGGGATCGGTCAGTGTAGAGGAACAGCCCAGCCGCAAACGGCGGAAGATTCAAGTAGAATTACCCCCGTCGACTGAAGAAGAAGCGGAGGAGCCGATATGTACGAGTTTTCTGGTATCATTTGTCCCGTTTTACTCAAATGGTTTCATAGCGTTTCGTCTTATTTCCAGTTGTTCGCAGCCACACCCAATTCTGCTGCAGCCCAAATCACCTCCACCACCTATGTCAGTATGTGCTTAGGGGAAAAGATCCTTTTTTCATCGTTTCAACAGAACACGCGAGCCTGAGACCGAAGACAATGAGGCGCAAGCTGCCCTTCGCGCGGAACGCGCCCAAGCAACTGCCGTAGATGCATCGCAAATCCTCAAGGAATCTCGCATACTAATACCAGTAAGCTTTTAAGATATCCCACTATGTATACCGAGTCTTGAATAAACCATTCAAAGCCGCCGCTCAATTGTACAAGAAAATTTACAACGGTCACGGCCACCAACCTACCAATTCTCCCGCCAGCCATTGCGCTTCTTGAGCACTCTAAACCCTCACGTTTCACCCGCACACCTGTCCCAGCAGCAGACCTTCGTCAACAAGACCTTCGTCAACATCCGTACAACAATGGTCTTATTTCAGCTACGGACACCGTCGCCAAATGCCCTGTTGTCCCTGTCCTTTCTATGGTATCTTCCCCGAGAACGACAAAACGAAAGCGGAGGAAGGGGGTGACATCCCGGAAGGAGCGTCCCTTGCCTGCCTTTTGGAGGCCTAATCCCGCCGTTGGTGGGAAGAGCCTTGGATATGGGATGGGGTTTCCATGCAGCGTGAAGGCACTGCTAACTGGGAGCGACGCGCATGCAGGGTATGATAGAGATCGGATGCGAATTTGCCAGTATCCTGAATCTTGGACCCAATGATACAATTATACCCGATGCTCACTTCCGTGTGCTTTGAAGAGTTCGAAGTGAGAACCGCTAGAGTTATTCCTAGTAGGTCATCATCTGCAGCGTTTGCATATCAGGAACGCAGCCTTTTTCCCTAGTAAAGTAGTCCACGATGTCTCGAGCATCGATCTTGACGGCCGTCTTCAGCATGGCCCTATTAACCTCCACCCTATCCTCAAGCTTCCGCCTTTTCCTCTTGCCTGCGTTACCTTCGTATGCGGAGTCGTCTCGCTCGATCAGCATTTTGACCAGAGCCAGGTCCTTCTGCCGGATGGCAACAAATACGGCGAGACAGCCTTTACGGCGTGGATCGGCGCCATGGCCAAGGAGGAACTGAACGAGTGGTGTGAATTTCGCATGAACAGCCCTTGTTAAAGCATAGCCGTCGTATGAGTTTGCATTCGGAAGGGGTATTGTGGGAGTGTCGAATAAATATCTCAGGAACGGCAATGGCTGCTCTCGTTCTTTCCATCTCATGGATCCTGTCTTCGAGGCCAGGGGGCGAAACAGCCGCCTCGGTAGCTCAAAGCGTATACACTGGTCGCGATATTTCTCCGCAGGGAGTAGCCGGCATAGATGTTCCAAAACGTCTTTGGTGCAAAGTGGGTACCGAAGGGCTTTTGTGAAGACGACCGATGCGTCGACCGAGTTACAAGCAAGTACTCGGCCTAGAAGATATTCGGAGCGAAAGGATGTTGGGGCCGAGAGAAAGATGCCGTAAATCTGTCGTGAAGTGGCAGGGAGTGATTCTGACAGGGCAAAAAGCTGAAGCTCGTAAAGGAGCTGGAGATCAAGGTTGGTTGATCATTGTAAGTAAAAACAGTGTGATTAGATTCACCTCGACAGGTAGAGCCTCTAGACCAACATTGGGCGATCTCATCTGCGAGTTCGCCACTACTGGACACGCTCTCTCTTTGTCGTCCGACGTGAAATGGGAAGCTCGATGGTAGCTGAAGCGCTACTGTAACTTCCAGCGACTCCGAAAGGTTCGGCAAAAATTCACGATTGCGTCATGTGACTTGTGCCGGAGGTCACGTTATAAAGTGACGCGCCTGAAAACGCGTCAGTGCCACAATTGTATACTTACTAATATAATTACGTGCGAAAGAGATGGCTCACCGATAGAACAAAACGCGGCGATGAAGGTGCTACCGACCCATTCTGATTGTCTGGCTGGGAGTGAGGGATAGAAATCGCACGGTCCCGTTCCTCACAGGTGAATCTACAAAGCACGATGAGATAACCGCCAACGTCCAACGGTCCTGCGGGAAAGTGATGTAGGGAGCTCTGAATGTCGTATGCGAGTTATATGGAGGAAAAAGTGCCTTCGTTTGCGGTAGCTGGTGTATTGGGGCGCACAGACGTGAGAAATGTAGCATTAAGGAAATGCCCTGAAGAACTCGGAGCCGATTCACTCTCTGAAGTAACCAAATATATGCATTACACAGGTAAAGCGGCTATAAGTACGGATTGCTTTGAATTGTGTAGCTGCAAACTGAGGTTAATGAGCTCATGGATACGCACAGGGTTGGGCAAGGTGATAATCCTGGGCTCAAGTAGCCGAGGCGATTTCCTCAAGCGTTTTCTGAGGTGCTTTCACAGCCGTTACAGTTTCTCCAGGTGTTTCCTGAAGTATTTCGTGAGACTTCTTTTCAGAAGAAGTCTCCTCCTCGGGCGGGAAGTACTGTGGGAGAAGCGACCTTCCGACGCCAGTCAACTGCGTGAAGGAGAGGGCGTTCAGCCAAAGGTTTCTTACCTGTACACGTCCCGATCTTTGTTACTCCAGACGACAAAGATCACTCGCTCAAGCTACCACCACCATATGTGATATCGATCAAAATACACTGGCACAGATGCGTGAAGCACACCTTGTTAGCCTTTTCCGATTCAATGAACCGCCTGACCTCGTCTAGCGCAATATGAGTCGCATCTTCAATCGGATAGCCATATACACCAGTAGAAATCGATGGAAAGGCCTGGTTCATCGCAATATTACATACTGACATGCTGGGTTTGAGCCGTGATAACTTGGGGTAACTCACGATATGCCTCACTTCATTCTCCGTGCCGACCTCCAAGCTCGTTCGGTAACACGACGCCAGCTGCACCGCCTTTTCCTCAACCTCGCGCGGCGAATATACAGGTCCGACTGTGTGGATAATGTGCCGCCTGGGTATTAGGGTTATGTTAGCGGTAAGAAAGCCCTCTCGAAAAAGGACTGACGATGGGAGAGACCATCCTCTGGTGATTTTTGACTCACCCGTGGCACATCCATTCAGTGCGCGACCTAAAGATGCGGAATGTCAACGATTGCCGAGAAACTTCATGGAACGAGATCTACTTGCATTCTTCGACAAGATGTGGTCCTGCCGCGCGGTGGATCGCCCCGTCGACTGTTCACCATAGCCGGTGTGAGTGTCCTGCAAAGTTTTGGACAAGAAGTTTCCCACCTCCTCCGCCACCTACGAAACAATTATCGCTCAGGGATGCTCAGGCGTTGTACCGGGGTTGACTCACCTAGTAGGCTCTTATTGGCAGCGTTTACGATCGAGTCAACCTCCAGTTCCGTGATGTCACCTTGGCTAACCACAGAGCATCAGGGCGACGGAGAGATTAGAACGCATCAAGAGGTACGCACTACAGGGATATCCTGTCAAGGAAAGAAGGATTAGTCTTGTAACGGATCTCGTCTTTTTCGGGCACTGCGAGGACCGCGCGTTTGTACAACTTGCGGATGGTCGGGATGGCCGCCAGGCGGACGACATCGTCAGATTCGGATACTGACATCGTGTGTTGTCTGAATCGCTGGAGCTGAAAAACAGTTCGGCGAGATCGATGAAGATGGTGGCCAAGAAGAGACCGCAAATTCGATGGGTCGTGTGGTAATATAATGTCAACTATGTAGCTGTGTCGCAGCGAGCTCGAATATAATAAATTACAGTAATCCGTTTGGAGAGTACAGCAGAGATTACAACGACAAGCCGGTCGGATAGTAAATAAAGAGTTAGGAAGACATAGGTAATAGCTTCGCCCTTGGGAGAAAGCTGGCGTCCGAAGCGCTAAGTGTAAGCGACGCAAAGGAGAAGAATAATGAAGTCGTCAAGTAGCATAATGTCATAGCAATCGATATGCATTGCAGGAGTCTCCTTCCTTCGCCCAGCGTCGGGTGTGGGTTGTGTGGGTGAGCAATTATGGCAGATATAATGATAGCGGGACGTTTCCAGCACTATAACAGCAATATGTCGGTAAGCATGGGCGGATGATAGTGATTGGCAGGCAGTCACTAACAGTGGGTGAACCAGGTGGGGCGGTTATGATGCGACAGCGTCAGGTAATGATGACGACATGGGTGGGATGACGCGGTGCAAGTCGCTGTCAGTCACAGGCATGGGTGAGCCAGCTTGCGATCGTTCAGCTATGGTGGCGGTGGGGATCAGCGTCCCGTTAACCGAATGTAACACCGTGCGTTCGGTGTCATCTGTTAATGTGCCAAGTGTCACCACCGGCTGATTGTGCGGGTAGTATGACTGTCGCCGTGAGCTGGAAAAGTCGTAAACAGTGAACCTATCATAGAATGTGAGACGACACAAAGATACAGGGAAGGTGGAGAGACGCACTGTTCTTCCAGCTGTCGTAGCTCGGGCTTCATCTTCTCAAGATCTGGGTTCGCCTTCCGCTTGGAGTGCGTCAGTGGCTTTTCCACCATCAAGAACTCGTCCAGTTCATGTGAAATATCGAAATTTGTTTGTTTCATCTAGACAGGGTAGGGTTTAGAGGGGGAAAGTCGGTGGACAAGATGGTTACTCACGTCCGGAACGAACGGAGGCTGGCATTCCTTGTTTTCAATGCTGTCCCATTCGATGGATTTGAACCAAGGATGCGCCTGGAGATCTTTGATGCCCTGACCGTTGGGGCGACATCCTAGTCGTTTTTCGGGGTCGCGTTCGATGAACTGAACTCAGTTAGCTTCCGTGTAACATCGAGACGGAGAAGACGCACTCCTCGGAGAGCTGCGATACCGGCGTCGCTACACCGCGAGCTGGCGTCCTCTGGGAACTTCAACGTATCCTTGAGGATAGATTGAGTCATCCTGTCCGAGTTCCTTCCATCGAAGGGTCGTTTGTGGAAAATAAGCTCGTAGGCGGTGATTCCCAAGCTCCACCAGTCGATTTGCCATGAGTAGCCCTTTTTCCCAATCACTTGAGGAGCCATGTAAGCCATGCTGCCGGCGACGCTCGTGTGCAACCGCCGCTCTGAATAGTGGATTGCAACGTTGAAATCAGTGATATGGGCATGCCCCATCGCGTCCAATAGAATGTTGTCGGGCTTCAAGTCGCTGTGCGAGTGAGATTGAGCACCATTGTAGGATTGGGGTAAGGGAACATACCGATGAATTATCCGCTGGCTGTGAAGATACTCTAAACCGCAGGATAGCTCAGCCATCCAAAATTTAACGACCTCCTCTGGTATGTGAATTTTTCGTTCCAAGTGGACTAGAGAAGATAATAATCAAACAACGGACAGTCACAGAACAGTTCGACGCTTACATCGCAGATCGCCACCCATCATAAGGTCTAGTACGAAGAAACAGTTTTCGTCATCCTGGAAAGCATAGCGCAAGTTTACAACATATGGATGGTCGATCTAGAGTGGTAATATTGTCAGTGGGAGCACATTCAATAAAAAATAAGAGCCACGCACCTCCTCCAACAGCCTCCGTTCCTGAATGATGTTGGCTACAGCCTTCTGTCGTATACATCGAGCCTTGTCGATGTACTTAAGGGCATAGAGCTTCTTGGAGCGTTTGTGTTCGACGACCCGCACCTGGAGCTTGTTAACCAGGAGGACAACGGAAGACAATATACATACATACCTTGCCAAACGCACCCTTTCCGACTGCCCGGTGAAGATCAAAGTGGTACAGAGTGACCTCTGCGTCGAAGTCCACAGGCTCGGAAAGACAGCAACATACACCTCCCATCTCGCAGAACCTGCCGGGTCGATACTTGGGGAAGTTATTAGGGAGAGAGAAATACAAGGATGTCGCAAATGGCTATGAAGATTCGGAAAGACTGTGTGGCCCCAAATGATCGTATGTCACGCATCAAGTCCTTTGATCTCTGTTTGGCACTTCTGAATCTCCCCTGGATCAGAAAGACAATAGGATCGAATTGAGAAGTCCCGACGGGAGCAGGGCATGCTGGGAGGGTGGCGACGGAACGTGATGCATGAGGTCGTGAAAGACAAAAGAAACAAGTGGGGCGTAGATATGTATATTGCTTTTTCGAAATTCCAACCACAGGGTGTTTCCTTATCACTGAATTGGGAATTGGGAAGCGGCGCAGCCGAGGCCTCGCCCCTGTCTGATCGAATTTTCCGCACTGCCAGCAACAGTTCATTGTCAATACTTTAAGCTTTCCTCAAAGTTGGCCGTGTACTGCGGAGGACAGCAAAAGTAGCACAAGGTCCAACTCGACGCGCGACGTTGTCGATGGATCACTGTGACTACGAGCACCAAAGCCTCTTAGCGCCGACTCCTGAGTTTCTCGCCTCCGTGAAGGTGTTCCCTTTGATCCCCTCCCTGAAGAAAGATGTCATCGTGAGTGTGATGAAGCCACTGCAGGATTCCTAGGTTTCTAACAAACCGCTCCTTTCTCAGAGAACAATTGGCAAGTCACGGTCGCAGAATTCTCGTATTACCTTGCGTACTCATGACAGGTGAACACCAACAGATACCGCTCTCAGCTGGGAGTAAGTCCTGGACCCTCCCCACCATCGGTATATGCCTTGAACTAACGCGTGTGGACCTCCAGCCAGCTAACAGCCTCCGATATCAACTTCACTATTGTCAGGCCTATAGTCCAGAAATATGCACGCCTCAAGAACATGGCAGTCGTGTACTCGTGTCTTGTCGTGCGCCACTACTTCCTCGCGCAGTCCGAAGGTGATTTGGCCAATGCCGGCGTTATGCAATCTCGGGCCACACTCTGCGAAATTCTCGCCTTGAAACTTCTCAGCCGTTTCGCGTCAAACCATATCCAGCTTGTGGCTGTTCTGACCACACGCTGGAACCCGCTTGCAGGCGCGACGTCGGAGATAGTAGAACAGGTTAGCCAGGCTGTGGGTGGAGATGAGGGTGATATAGAATCGGCGCAGAGTGCTATCGAGGTACGTTGTCTCCAGCCACCTGGAAGTCCTCCACATATTGAATTCCTCTCTCCTACTAGATGGCGATATCGACAAAAGCAAAAGCTTTCCTCGCTTCTGCCGTGTCACAGAAGGTCGTGAATGATATATATTCAGGGAGAATAGTCTTCACGCCATCTGCGAACCGGTCAATCTTGGCGGACACCTACAAACCACGCGCCATCGAAATGTACAACAGCCGCAATGCGCCTTTCCTGGATCATTACAGGTCTGCCATACGCTGATGGACATCTATACTCGACTTCTGATGACCCTTGAAGGCTGCGAGTGCCATTCTACGGCGCCATGCTCGAGTTTCTGAACTTCGGACTACTGTTGATCACTTTTATCCTTGCCCTCTCGAGTATGCTGGCGAAAATTCGTATTCTTCTTAATTTTGGCTGACTTAATGCTTTCCCAGCTCAAGATAGGTCGCGGGTCACAGGCTGCGAGATGGTTTTTATCCTCTTTGCAGGGGCATTCACCCTAGAAGAATATACTACTGCGACGGAACATGGATGGATCTGTGAGTAGCTGATTTCTTGCCTTCGATATTCCCTGACCAGGCCTACGCAGTATATATCGCGAACGTGTGTAGAGTACTAACCCTCTCGACCTCGCATGCTAACCATGCTGTTCACAGTTATGGAACGTCTTCGACTTCTCATTTATCACCATCTTCCTTACATACTTATCACTACGGATCAAGGGTCTCAGCTACAACGACCGTGCGTTCCTCTCTTTCCGTTTGCCTTGTTTACTGACAATTCATCGAAGTGGCTTCCTCCGAATTGGCATTCGACATCATGTCATGCGGGGCGTGTATACTATTCCCAAGGTGGGATATCTATCGTTGTTTGGCGGCGTTCGTAATGCTGACGAAGTTGAGCTCTATAGGCTGGTTTTTTTCCTGATCTCCAACAATGTTGTCATATTGTAAGCACCTGTCCTGTGGAATGCCTTTTCATGAGCGCTTACTATCGGAACAGATCCTTGCGAGCAATGGTTTCGCAATTTGTCTTCTTCATCGGGATCGCGGCTGCATCTTTCTCTGGCCTTCTCTTTACTCTATGGACACTGGGTATGTAAATCTATCGCTTTCAAAGCCGCGACGTCAGGTGTATGTGCTTACACAATGCATGCAGGCAAAGGCTCGACCCCGGCACCCTCTTTCAAGTCCATCGCCTGGCTCCTCACGCAGATTTGGTTTGGGAATACGTCGTTGAGCTTTGCTGATGCCTCGCATTTTCATCCTGTGTTTGGGCCAGTCCTTATGATCGCGTTTGCGGCGATGTCGAATACATTGTTATTGACAAGCGAGTTATTCAAATTTGTGCTCTCTCTCTTATGATGCTGACGATAGGGGTGTCGCAGTTCTCATTTCGCTGCTATCCAATACTGTTGCAAGGATTGATTCTGTACGTTCTCCAGACCTTCTGTCATTTCGTATTTTCATGCCTTTCTATGGATAGAACGCCACGCAAGAGGTGAGGACATATGCTTGGCGACAGAAAATGCTTTGCGGCGCACTCACACTTGCCTCACATTTGCCCCGTGTAGTATCTGTTCCAATTCGCTATTGCGACAATGGATGGTGTAAAATCAGATGCCCTCTTCTCATATCAACCACCCTTCAACGTCCTCGCATTTCTCATCCTCAAACCCGCAACATACATCCTCTCCCCACGCGCTCTCCACAAGACAAACGTGTTCCTCATCAAACTCACAAGCTTCCCCATACTGATTCCCATTGGCATCTACGAGCGTTACTTCGCTGCTGGCCAACGCTTCGAACGTACAGGCCGCGAAGCCGCGCAATCGCTCTTCAACAGCCTCCCGCGGCGTATCAAGCACATACCTATAGTCGAAGCCCTCATCGGGTCCTCCTCCAATGACATTTACGATGCCATTTTTGACGTGGAACTTGCGAGCGAGTTCGAATTCCTTGACGACTCGGAAGACGAAGCGGCGGACCTGCGTTCGTATCGTTCCAGAGAAAGTCTCGTCGGTGGGGAAAGGGTCCAGGATCCTGCGAAACCGAGCAAAAGGAAACGTGCTACACTCAGCGTCGAGCCACCATCGCCTCGTGACCGAAATCTGAATGTGCCCTCTCCAGTGTCTCCTGAAGGGTCATTGCTACCGTCGGTGGATGTGGAAGCGCCGGGCTCGAGTCGCAGTCCGCTCGCGCTGCTGTTTGGCTCGAGGATGTCCCCAGGCAATGGACAGCAGGGACAGGCGGCGGCGGCGAGAGCTGACGCGACGTTAAGGAGGGTTGAGGTGATAATGGAGGAAATAAAGGATCTCCCTGTGCAGAGACTCAAGGATGAAATGAAAGATTTGCAGGTTCGTAGGTTGGTCCTTTCAACATGGATCAATACTGATTGGCTCATTTGGGAATGCAGGATCGACAAGCGAGGATCGAGAGTCTGTTGCTTGTGCTCACGCGAGGAATGAGGAATGAGCATGACAGTTAGCTTTACCTTCCAAGTTCCCAGTCTCGCTCCTAATCTATCTCTTGCGGATATATACCATCGATACACCATTACAATTCATGACCCGTCACGCATTTGCCATCCCGAGACCAAGGGTCACAAGCTCATATGTGACATTATCAAGGTGTATGTTCCGTAAAATGGACCACAACCACAGCAACTTGATGCCTAGAAATGTCGAGAGGGACCAGCGGGCACCAATGATTGCGCTCAGGTCTTCTTGAATGGTCTGTAGCCATGTTCCCGCGAGATGTAGACTGCAATACATAATTTCAACGATGAGGCCAGGATGTCTGCGCAATATCTAATCTAATCTTTGTGGTCACATGCCATTTTGACTGTCTTGTGACCGTCGTTTCTTCACTTAAAGCCGTCCATAAAGCCGAACGGGACCCTTCACCAAACACCGTATAAGTTGAAGCAGACCTTAACAAACAGATCGATTGTCATCTGTTGTTTAGGTCTGTTATGGAGACTAATTCTGACCACGGGACGTCACGTCGACGGGGTCACAGCACAAAGCGTCAGATTTTGATTGCAGGCAAATCAAAGAAAACTTCAAATAACATCAAGGATTTCCTCTGATTGTCCATCGATATTCCTCCGAAGAGAATTTTGAGCGAATTAGAAATATTTTGATCATTACTCGCACATTTACCGTACATTTGCTGATGATACAATGGTACATTTTCTGACGGGGTCGAAACCGCGCACCGGCAATTTTCTGAATGCTCGCGTTCTTGCTCGTTCCACATGCTCTGCAGGATGGAAAATGTCATTGCTAGTGGTAGATATATATCCAATGTACGGGCTCGAAGAGAGGCACCCCAGACTACCAGCCAAAAACAGCTCCCAAAGCTGACATCGACACGTCACTCTTTATTGTGCCCCCATCGTCACCCCCGATTCTCCACTAGAGAAAATGGCCGCTGTTGCTGCCGCCGCTGCCGCCAAACCGGGTCTGAAAGCAAGCGCAGTTTTGCTCCGTTTTAATGAGGTCGAAGGTCGTGTTGATGGACTTGAGGAGAAACAGAACAGGTCGGCCGACAAACTTGACGATATGAAAGAGGAGATAGAGGCCTTGAAGAAGATGGTGGCTAGAAACAGGAAGGAAATGAGTGAGGTGGTTGAAGCAAATGGAAGAATGAGTGAGGAGCTGGACATACTGAGGGGCCGCGTCAAGGAAAAGGCCCGCGAGGATAGCAGTGACAGCAACAGCAGCAATTCGTCAGACGAAAGCGCGGTGGACGAGGGGGAGCGGCAGAGACTCAAGGACAGCATCACTGCATTCGCGGATCCTTCCCTCAAGGTGCGAGCCTTCAATGGTCCTGTAAATCAAACCAAGTCCTGACAGTAGTGAGCGACGTAGGAGTTGACGCGTTACGCGTTCACGTACAAACTTGGGATCGGGAAGACCTCCGACTCCAGTGCCCTGCCTTGGTATCCGGAAAACCTCGACAAGTCGACGTGGCCGACAATTGCTGGGACTGAAGATACCGTCCTCCGTTTTTGTTGGGACGAGGGCTGGAACCAGAGTGACAATTATTATAATGTGCAAATGCTTGTCGCTTACATGAAGCGGCATGGTGCGAGTGTTGTCCCAACTGCTAAAGCAGCCCTAGCAAGGATTAGCGATGAGAATCTTCAGCGGCGAGTGGTTGAGCGGTTCACCAGCATTCAGAAGCAGCTCCGCGGTGATGGCTATCTCAATTCTAGTAACAAACGAAAACTTCCAGCATCGGCAGAGAAAGAAGGTGGGGCGGGGGCGGTTGGCGAAGAAATTGTAGAGGCCATGGGGAAGGTGAATGCGAAGCAGAAGCGATGCTCCGAAGCATTGTTGGACAGCCGCGCTCGGGGGGTGAGTCCTCCTAGCTGCGCTCTTGGTGTGCATGGAGCTGACCACCTGAAAGAAATGAGCGCTTCTGCCAGCGGATTTGCCATACCTCAACCCGAAATACGATGCCGCGTTTTCTGCCAAACTGATGTCCGACGATGAAGATGAGCTTGATGAAGCCGGAGTCAAGACAATGCGCTTCGTGTCGCATGCACCCTTGTACCGTTCTCAGGAGGTTAGTGGTCAATTTTGTATGGGTGACAGAAAACGACGACTGACCTAGAGACAGATGATTAAACTCCTTGCTGCTGTAGACGCAGTCACTGGCCATGGCATCACCTCGAGCAAATATGTGACCCAAGTACATGGCGAAACTGTGGACGTACCGCCGAAAAAGTCAACCAAGCTGGAGAACAAGGCACGGAGGTGGATGGTAGATCCTGAGTGGTTGGAGAAGGATGAGAACATTCAGTGGGATGTCAAAACCCGCATTGTCGACAGTGGGAAGGCCTGGGGCGATGATGAAGATCCTGAGGTTGCCGCTGAAAAATGGGACAAGGTCAAGAGGAAGAAAAAGGAATTGCAGGAGGCAAGGAAACGGAAGGCGGCAGGGAGCGAGGAGAAGAAGGGTGGAAAGAAAGTGAAATGTGCAAGAAAAGCCAAGGGGGCAGGGTCAAAGACGGCTATCACGCCGGTGCCAGAGGAAGACGATAGCGATTTGTTTTACTATGATGAATAAGGGTGCATAGTGTGTGGGTTTGTTGCAATGATTCAAGCATCATCGTCATCGTCGAGGAGATTGTCGGGCTCATTTCCAGTCTATACGAGTAGAGAATACGTCAGCTGTGATAAATTAGTAGGCAGAAAATTGAAAGCTACTCGATCAAAGGATACCAGAGCCCATAAATCCTGGCCAAGGACAGCTGAATGTATGGGGATCTTGGCAAGTGCGCTATCGATTCGGGAGATGGGGATGGCCTCGGGTGCATCAAATTTGTTGGCGTAGGCTGTGTATATTCCCAGTGTGGATGCGCTTGAAATAGAAAACTTATAGTAGGACGAGGTTCATCAAGCAGGAAAACTCACTGAAGGTCCCACGGAAATGGTGGCAGGTTGTCATCGCGCCGCATTCTGTGAACAAGGGCACAGACATGGGGTACTTTATCACCCAGTTGAACAGTAAGCAATGCGATGATCTCGACAGGGACGTGCTGATTGTGCTTGGTAATAAAAACCTTAGAATCGGCCAAGGACTTCTTGTTTTGGAGAGACCCATAGCGAATTCCATCCTTTCGGATGTAGGAAAGGAGTCGGCATGAAGAAGATCGATAGAAAGGAGTACCGGGATCAACTGAGTTGTCACTTACAGGACAGATATCTGGCCAAAGTTGTTGAAGGTACCGAAGGAGAAGTGCATATGCCAGGCTGTCAGGGAGGAGAGTCGAAATATCAAAAAAATTGCCCAAGCGACAGGGCAGAGAGACACTGTTTCCAATTGCCGCCTCAGCTCGATAGACGGCTAGCTCAGTCATCAAACCACCACGATTTTCCCGCCCTTCTTGTCGGATCACTTTCTTGATATACTTCTTCTCCATGTGGGCATCATCAGGGAGAAAAAGCAGATACTCGTAGACCAAGTGTGTCATCACCCAGTTGCGCATTAGTGTGAGCTCCATACGGCCGCCGTCATGGCCGTTGTGCTTGACCTTCTCAAGCATCCCATTGAAGCGCTCAAAAGCAAAGAGCCACCAGCCATAGACAGGTCCAAAAAGCTTGATGAACTTGAGGTAATGTGTGGAAAGATGGTGATTTATTGTCGTGTGAATGCCGAGGTGCTTAAGCGTCCGATTATACTGCGTCAGAAACTCTTGGCCGAGTTTTGCCTGATTCATAGAGATTGAGCGGGAAGCAAGGACCCTGACACCAGTGGCAAGCTTGAGGCCGGCAGCGTAGATGGCCTGGTATGACCGCTGGTGCTGAGGGTAGTAGTTAGCATTAGGGGGAATGGGGGGTTCACCGTGACGTAGTCGGTCATTCTCATCGCGCCAGGTCCACCAAAGAATAACAGGAGTGATGGTCATCAGGACTCGCCACTCGTCGGCCTTCTTGAGCGACTGATTTTCACCAAGCTTTTTTGCCAAAAGATTGTTGTCATCACTACGCGAGATTTTGAGTACACACTCACATTTTTAGGAAGGCGGGTAATATGACTAGGCCATTCCACAGAGTTGATGATTTTTTCAAACCGTTTCTTCTGTGAGTCCTCGCCACCAGCACCAGTAAACATGTAGGCTCTAAATAAAACCTCCATAAAAAAATGGCATATAAGCCCTGCAAAAATGGTCAATTGTGTTTCGGCATTAACAATCAGTTGGAAAACTACCGAGAAAGATGTTGTGCATGAAGTCGAGCACCGTCTTTGATGCAGGGAGCCACCCAGAAAGTAAATTAAAAATGGCCCATCAGACACCGTAGTCCCGCAAAATGGTGATTTGTCGTGCTGCGCTGGCAATCCTGGATCGAAAGGCATGTTTCAACATATCCCAATTGCTTTTCTCCACAGTACCTAGATTGCAATTAAGTGCCGTTCTCTTGTGTGAAAAGATAGAGACTTACTTTCGTCATATCCTGAATGACTATCTATATCTACCATGTTCGCTTTGCAGTAGGGACATGGATGGAAATCATGTGTATGGCCCGCAGTACCATTGAATCTGTGAGCAGCCGGAGTATCGCAATTAGCACATATACAGTCAGCATATACCACATCAGGCTCTTCTCCGTGAATTTCCATTTTGACACCTATTACACATAGAATAAGCGCATATGTGCAGCTCGGAGGCGAGAAGACAACATACCTTGCTTCAGTTGGTTCAATTCCTGAACGTGATGTTCCATTGCATTGTTGAGTTGCTCGCCTGTTGGTTCCTTTGGTCCAGGCATGATTGAGGGACATATGACGTTGAATGCGAGATATCGCTGATCGCGAGGAAGGTTGTTGATTGCGAGGTACACAGGGCAGGCCGAATGTGGGCGTCCAGACAATACACCAAAACTAGACAAGATATCAGCAACAAAACTAAATGAAAAAGGACTGTGTACCCATCAGTATTCAACGTCAGTTGAAGGCCAAAACGGTGGGTATGCAGCTTTGTTGGGATTGGAGCACCATCAATGGAGACGTCGCGAACAGTGCCAGAGCTCCCAAGCTCACGCCTTGTGCCTGTCGAAGACTTGTACCACATATCGCCATCGGAAATATCACACATTAGAAAGTCCAGATCATTGTTACAATGGGGAATATGTGTCTCCTTTCAGGCTACCATTGTTGCAAATCCAGGTCGCATGAACATTCGTCGCAGGCTGCCAATTATAGATACCTGAGGGTGGATGAGATTTGAGATTCGCAATTGCCCTTTTGCAGTGTATATCATGCCTGAACAGCCCCGCTGCATACAGGCTGGGCTATCAAGAGCCTTGAGCTCGGCTGGGGTGTGATGCTTCCAGCATGAAGGACAGACTGAATACTGAATGATGTGGGCATCAGGGTCAATGCCAAGCCATTTCTGCATGCTCTGAAGGGTTTGAACAGGCTGAGGGTCAACAGGAAGGGCATTTGCAGCAGATAGAATGTCTAGCGTTGTTGTCAGGTCCTCGGAGGCATGTTCCCAAGAAAGCTTTCCAAAGATATTGCCCAGAACGGCCTTCAGATAAGCCATGCGCACAGACGAATGCTCGGCCATTGCGGGAATACCAGGTGCTGCATTTCCATCATGATCGTCTTCATTCCATGGATCAGGATCGGGATCCGGGCCTGCAGGAACAAAGGTTTCCTGAGTGACACGTCCTGACGGTCGACGAGATGGCACGCGACTTGGGGCACGAGACAGGGCACGAGACGCCTGACGAGAAGGTCCACGAGACAACCGATGAGATGACCTGCGTGGTGGCCTCGATATTCTGCGAGAAGGCGCACGAGAAGGCACACGAGAGGGTGCCTCAGAGCCTGAAGTTCCTTGCAACGCCGCCAGATTAGCACTAGCTAAAGATTCCTGTCGTTCTGCATTCCTGAAGGCTTCTTGAAGCTGTTGGCAACCAGGCAGCTGTTCTAGAATGGCTGATCTTTCTGCCAGAGAGGTTCCACAAACATGTCCTGCCAGATTCGTCCTCAGAGCACCAGACCCTACTCGGCCGGATGTTGATGAGTTGCTCTGAGCCGCTTCTTCATGAGCCTTCTGTTGATGTAGTCAAATGACCTGCTTTGTTTGGTATTCGTATCCTTGGATTGGGTTTCGAGAGCACCGTGGGCAGTAGCAAGGGATTCGGAGAGTCGAGCGAGCAGAAGACATGAGAACATATGGTGAGGAGCAAGGCACATGTGCGCGCATATACAGCCGTCTTTGCTAATGTGTCGACGTCGATGTCGCGATCGCGAGTGGGCACAGGATGTTTTCATTGCGGTGATATCTAGTACAACTTGAATAGTTCGTAGATTGAACGAAAAGAAAACATGAGGAGAAGGAAATGATCAGAAAACGTGAGGAAATGTAAATTTAGCCATCATTTGTCTATTTTCGAAATCTGACGCTTTGTGCTGTGGGTATAAGGCGGCAAGCCCACTGTCCCGGTCCGAACTGTCAGTGTCACAGTTTGGTCACAGTGTCAGAGTCAGACACCCGGTATGTGAAGGCGGCTTGTACCGAACCTAAGTTGGCCAAGCGGAGTCCGCTCGGCGCTCATGTCCTCCTCACGAAAACGAAAAGCCCGCAGCGAACATGGCTCCGGGAGCCAAGGTCAGAGTTATATTCCTTCCAACACCTATACTGCGCCAGAATCAAATGACTCCGTCGACCCAAGTGCCATCTCAGCGCTATACATCCAGGCCTACGAGGCCGACATCGTCCGGAGGGGTCCAAGTGTATCTGTGATAGCTCTCCAACCTCCCCATCTGGGTGATATGAACTCTAGGTCCACGTCTACTGTGGATGCTTTGATCCAATGGGAGGGCCAGGCTGGTGCGCGCCCGGCGTTTCCCCAGGATGAGGATGGTGACGCATTCGAGAAGGCTAATGAACAGGATACCAATGCTCGCGCCAATAGTACTATCTGGGTGGACAGGTGTGTCTTGCATGTATATGAAATCCGATGAGTCGGCTTTGCGTGCGTTCTGGGTGTGCACTTCTGAATTGATACCGCTTCTCGAATCTTGTGAACGAACGCTTTCCAAGTCAACACTGTTTTTCTTCTATACCTGCGGTTCAGGCGTACTGACTTCCTTTATCGCCAGATACGATGTACGGCTGCTTCTGGACACATTACCCGTGGAACAACCGGCTCGACCTTATGAATCTGCCCCCGACTCGCCTGGCGGGTGGTCCGATCTTCCCTCCGACAACGAGGACGTATTTTTCTTCTCGCCAGAGGAATCCGAAGATTATCGGCACAACAAGAAGCGACGGTATATTGATCAAGTCAGGGAGGAGCGTTTGAGGGCTCGTCGGGCAGAGGATGGCGAGTCGGAAGAGGAGGAAGATGTGTGGGGCGGGAGCGACGAGGAGGTGCGTTGAGTCATTTCCAAGCTTTTTTCTTCTTTGAGCCCACTGGTTTCACGCGACAGCCTGAAGATGCCCAGCGTGAACTAATGCGGCGCACAGCAACCCATCTGCTCACCTCGCCCAACCCCGCGCAGCTCGAGATGCGCATCCTCGCGAACCACGGCGGTGACTGCCGATTTGCGTTCCTGCGCGGCCGGTGGAGAAGAGCGTGGCTGCTTCTCAAGGCCAAGGCGAAAAGGGACAAGGAGGAAGGAGAGGAGAGGACGCACACTGCAGGGCTGGGGGTGCTTGCTGGATATGGGGATAGTGATGAGGAGTGAGCCGAGACGTGACGAGAGTCACGAGACGACAAATCTGATCCGCGTGGTTACATATTTGTCTGTGCTTGGTGCGCGCAACAATGGACTCTTATTGTTTTTGGCCCTGTCCTTTGTTTGAACAGAATAAAAACGTCGAGACTGCAACACGATGCTCACCGACGGTCCCCCAAAGCCACCGGCTGGCGTTCCTGTTTTTCTTTTCTCTTCACGACCTTCTCCACTCAAGCTTGTATCGCAACGCCACACTGATGTTTACACTCTCTCTTCTCTCTGTGGCGACGCTCCTCCCACTTGTGGTTTCCCATACGGGTGCGTAATTCGTCTCGATTGGAATGATTTGCAACTACATTTCCATGTCTCTTAGCATTCTTCCATCCAAGCATGTTCGGCTTCAACGTCACCATCGACACCGACCCTTCTCTTCCCTTCGACAACCGCCCTGTCGCACCCCTGCGCGATCGCAACTTTTCGCAATGGTGGTTCCATGGCCACCTCGACTTCCCGCCCAACCCCACCGATATATTTGAGCTGCCTGTCAGCAAGCCCGCCATCGCCGAGCTCGCATGCAGGAAGAACGCCACCTCCTACTTCGCGTCCGCCGAGGGCACCACAGACACGCGCGACCCCCTCAATCCTAACGACGTCTGCCCCGGCTTTAACTCCACCGCGTACCACGCCCTTGATCAGGCGGACGCTGCGGGCTGCGCGCTTGCGATTGCATACAAGAGCAATGTGACGGATGTGCAGCCGGAGGACTTCACGGTGTTCAGTGTGAACCAAACATGCGTGTGGACGCGGTTCACCGAGTTCCAGGTGCCGAAGCGGATGCCGGCGTGTCCCCCTGGTGGGTGTACCTGCGCGTTCTTCTGGACACACTCCAAGGGCGGAGGTCCCAATGCTGAGAGTGAGTCCAATAGTTTACCCCCCACTGTCGATAGTGATTAGATCATTGACGTGTCTCGTGTATTTCTAGATTACATGAATGGCTTCAAGTGCAACGTCACTGGCTCCTCACCTCAAGCGCCGGCGCTCGCCACACCCAAGGTACCCAGACGATGCGGAGCCGACCCTGACAACTTCAAGCTTCAAGATGTCCCGGGTAACTGCACCTACGGCGCCAAGCAGCCCTTCTACTGGAAGAACCTTGAGCGGAACAACGTACGGCCACCAAGGCGGATCCTCAGCGTTGTACTATCTCCAGCTAACATGACTGATACACAGATGTTCGAGGCGAAAGAAACCCCGCCCGTGTACAACGACCTGTATAACTTCCTCGACGGTGCGCAGGACGACATCTTCCAGGATTCGTACAATGGCACGCTCCCCGACCCGTCGCCCGTGGCGGCCGTCCCCGTACTCGCGGAGATCATGGAGCTCCCGCCCGTTGCACAGAGGCAGTCTAGCACCAACGACTCCGGGACGGTAGATTCATGGTACGTTCCACCATTCCCTGTGACGATGAAAATGCTTATTCTGCGTTTGCTTCCCTATCTAGTCATCTTAAGCGCAGTTTCTCATCTGGCAGCCTCGTTGCACGCTCTTTGAGCGCAGAAAACACAGGCAGCTGGGTCCTGTCCATGTCGCAGCGGAGTAGGAAGCTCCACGCCGGCCGAGCCAAGAGCTTATGGCATATGTTCTGATCTTACAGTCGGGAGTGCGATTTGAGCCTCGTGACCCTATGACCACGGTATTCTACGCGATCCCCCACGTTGATCGTGTTCGCTACTCACACTCATTGTACTTGCAATTCCACTGTTTCTGTAGCGCTCTCTCTCTCTGTGTCGTGTATTATTAGAGAAAATACGAGGGTCTGATTGTTGTATGACTTTCGGGATCAAGGTTACTGAAGTGCTACAAATAAGTCCACACGCTACAAGTCCGGTGCTAAAGCGCCAGCCAAGAGTATCTTTACAGTATATTCCAAACAGCATTCGGGGCCGCCACCACCAACCACCACCAATTTTTCGATGGGGCGATACGAACATGCGCGAAAGCGAGATATCTGGGACAACATGTTCTATCCTCTCTATACCTTTTTCTTTTTCATTTATGCTCATAATATGATTACTCACTGCTTTTACTCTTTAACTCTTGAACAACCCACAATAGTATGATCTCTAGTACCATAATCGTCACACGAAACGTCGGCAAAAACGATACACGGAGATTTCTAGATCCACAGACTACCATAGCTTACTATCACATACCTTCTACTTATATTTTGGCTTACTCGCCATGCCTCTTAGCTCTACGTAGCTTGTCAGGCAATAAACTGACTTCATCATCATCCTTCACTTAAGTAGACAGACTTAGACCTACTTGGACTGGAACTCGGTCAGCGTCTGAAGCAAACACCCATAAACACACGCTTCAACCTCAAGTTGTCGCCACTGCGTTTGGCGCGACGCGCACAGAACTGTACACGAATACTGCGAAGTATTGTGTGAAGTTCGTCTGATTCATTCTTGGGGCCAATTTATTTATTTCTCATGTACTCACTTTATTCTTGTAGCCCACCTTGTCGCCAAAATGCCACCGTCAACGCCATCCAGTGGGCACCACTACGCGATTCCAGGAATGCCTCATCTATCGCCGGTCGCATCTCGCCATCGTAGTTCAATTGGCTCTTCGTTCTCCTTGGGGCCGCAGCACCTGGTTGATTCGTATCTCGACGGCAACACGACCACAGTTTCAAACCCTCTTGACCCCAACCGTTCAGTCCTACCAGCATCGCCACTCAGATCGTCGCCGCGCCGGCATCGGAAAGCCAAGGAGAGTTTGGGACGTCATCCGCACCCACTTGCGAACGACACTACGGATGTGTTCCAAGAGTCGGACGACGAGGAGGACAATGAGAGCGAATACGAGTGGGGGATGGTTGATCGGATGAGGCTCTGGCGTCACGACGCGTTGATGCAGCATTTATACGAAACGGCTGCCTTTTGGGGGGATAAAATCCTCAGCTGGACCAGTAAGTCGCGTCACGTTCCTCTATCTCGTGTCACTGACTACCGGCCCGCATTCTTTTCCATTCATCCGCAACAGACGACCCGAATGATGCATTTTGGCTTGCGCAGACATACTTCATGACACATCAATACTCGCGTGCTGAACGTCTCCTCACAAGACCATTCCCCACTGTTCCTCCGAAACGACCGACCTCACCCCCACCTGCGACGAATGGTCATCTATTCCAATCTGGGAAAGGGAAGGGTCGCGAACAAGACCTTCCGCCTCCGCTGACGGCGATGCCACGACTTCCTATGGGACCCGGAGGGATGATAGAGGTACCAGATGAAATACAGGACCGTGTGTCGAGGCTTGTAGACATGAGCGTGGCATGTCGGTATCTTGCTGCTCAGTGTCAAGTGAGTAAAGTACCTTCCTGTTTTGCTGTCCTTGCTCATTGGGCTAGGTTCGACAAGGTAATTGGGCCGAGGCGACTGAAATGCTGGGAGAGGCGAATCCCTTCCGAGATTCTGGTCAGTTTTTGCAGTATTTGTAACGATACAGGACTTATTTCTTTCCCCAGGCAGAAGTGGTCCTGCTATTCCAAATGTCGATGGAGGTATCAAGGTACCTTCCTCCATTCTGTCAAACAGTCAGATCCTAATGTTGTTTCGTGAAGGTTGAAGCGTCGATGTGCCATCTTCGGGGCATTCTCATGCTCAAGATCAATCGAGGTGACCAGGCAAAGCAGTGCTTCATGGAGGCGTTAGCACTGGATGTGAAATGCTACGATGCATTCGAACAGCTGGTGACGGGCGAGATGATGACGCCTGATGAAGGTTGGTACAATTACTTCCATAACAATCCAGCTCTCGACGCTCAACAGTTGTCTAGAATGGGAATTCGTTCAAGGCCTGGCTTACACCTCCCAGACACCTCAAGATGCCGAATTTGTGCAGCTCATCTATACATGTCGGTTGCGGAAGTACAAGCACGCGACGGAGCATGCCTTGACGCGCCAGCGCCTGATCGACGAGTATGGCCTGGCAGATAATCCAGACGTCCTCTACAGCTTCGCCGATGCAC
Organism: Asterophora lycoperdoides; assembly: GCA_018850815.1. Lineage (NCBI taxonomy): Eukaryota > Fungi > Basidiomycota > Agaricomycetes > Agaricales > Lyophyllaceae > Asterophora > Asterophora lycoperdoides. The sequence continues at coordinate 108,461 of JABCKJ010000004.1, forward strand.
TTTATGCGAACTTTCGGTGGGCCGACTGTTTCGTGCTCACGACGAGGTAGTCGTATATTCTGGTGTTAGAATCATTGTTTTGATGACTTTCATACAGAATTCTAGGACTCGTGTCGATCCATAATGCGACGATGCCGCTTCACATCGCGTGCATGTACCACCTATCCCACCTCCACTCGAAACTATTTATCCTTGCCCACGAAATGGTCGATCGCGAACCAGAAAATCCCATAAGCTGGTATGCCGTAGGAGTTTGGTATTTGAGTGGCGGGAAGTGGGCGCAAGCACGCCAGTACTTCAGGTAAGAGATGGCTTATCCATGCAATCATATCCATTAGCTGAGCCTGGTATGATCCTGTAGTAAAACATCACTTATGGACCCCCGTTTCGGCCCTGCCTGGATAGCCTTTGCACACACATTTGCCTTAGAGGGTGAACATGATCACGCCGTCACCGCATACTCCACATGTGCAAGGATGTTCACCGGGTCGCACCTGCCCTTGATGTTTGTGGGAATGGAAAACATCATGCTCTCCAACCTTGCATTGGCCGACGAAGCCCTGAATGCTGCCAACTCGATGTGTGATGGCGATCCGTTACTTGTGAACGAGATGGGCGTCATGGCGTTTAACCACAGCGAGTATGTCCTTACAGATTCATCTCGGTACATTTTTGAAGTGCTCATGTCCGCTGTTCCTAGATTCCAACGCGCGGCTGACCTCTTTTCGAGGGCCCTTGATCTCGCTCAGGTCGCACAGACTTCACAGAAGTCATGGTCGACAACGTATCTCAACCTTGGGACGTGTTACCGGAAGCTGAAGCGCTTGAAAGAGGCGAAGGAGGCGTACCAGAAGGTGCTGGAGCTTGACTCCCGACACTCGATGGCACTTGGATTCCTTGGGCTTGTTCACCATCTAATGAGTGAATTGGACAAGGCGATTATCAAATACCACGAGGTCCGCCGTCTTGCATCTCCAAGGCATTTCGTATACAGCTCCCCTCACAAAACTACAGGCACTCAGCATTGATCCCATCAACCCACACGTCCTCGAGCTCCTGAACATGGCACTGGAGGGCAATGTCATGCGCCCTCCAACAACGCAGGCGATGGCCGACGAGGAGATACAAAATACCATCAAGATTCTGAAGAACAAATATATACGGGCGCAGAATGAAAAGGGGAAGGATAAGGCGCCTCCCGGTGTGGTGTCAAATCTGGGAGGAACAGAAGGCGGTGACGACATGAATATGGGCTAAGAATCAAGATGTCGACCTCCTTGTCGTATTAGGAGTGTACATCTAATCGCGCATGATCTCAAGCTGCGAATGTGATCCGCGGCAGGAACCGCCGTTGGTGTAAGGGTCACGGGTGGCGCCAACAGGCATTCGATGTCGAGACATGGGTTGACCTTGAACATGGCTTAAACATGGCGTTCCCGTCTTCGTAAAGTGTATCCCATCTCTCGTGGGTAGCGGCTATTGAAGAGGTCGTTCAAGAGAGCTGTTTGTTATTCCGCACGACCCTGAGGAGAGTTCCCAACTTGGTGCTCTGTCTCTGCGCTGATCGAGTCATCCCTCCGATACGAGATATTCAACAGGTATGAACGAAGGAGGAAGAACTTGGAACGAAATAACGGCGCGTTGGTGGCGGCAAACACCTCCGGCGATTCCCTTGCAAACTTTTTGGGGTCCGGGTATCAATGGTTATCGATGGTAGCTAGCGAAATTTAACAGCCTTTCCTCACCCTCATCCAACCCACATAGTCTGATGGTTCTAAACTGAACTGCGCATTAGTCGGAAATCCTGATTCGCTTTTGCGACCTCGTCGAGTCATAACCAACCTGCATTTCGGCGTCGCCGCACGGTCATTGTGGACATCCTCTTCACCGCTACCCCTCCACGTGTTCGAATCACTGCTCACAACGGAGGCCGTTCGGCCTCCGCAACTCTACTCCATGAAGGCAAGGCGAGTTTATTCGGCTGTCAATGCATCCTGTAAGTGTTTTGCTTCCTCCTCGAATACCAGGATGACGACGAATGTGCAGTTATTATATATTATCAGAGAGCTTAAAGGACCAGAGGGATATACATGTGAAGGTAATGGGCATTGAATGAGACAATGCCCATATGTTGTACACACTAAACTGAGCGGGGCTAAAAGTACATAAAAGTACAGGGCGAAATTCGAATTTGCAACAAAGGCAAGAGTGGCAGAGAGGAACAGATTAGTTCCAGTCAGGAGAGACAGCAAGACAAGAGGGGAGGAAGGGTGAGCGGAAGGGGCATAGCAAAGATAGTTGAGAAGTGGCAAGAAGAGCTTCGCGACCAGGTGAGTAATGACGATTCATATGGAGGCCGTAATGGAAGGTACTCACAGACCCAAGTGCCTCTCAGGACTAGTAACGGGCTTACGGCTTACAGAGATGCAGTCAGCCCCAACGCTCGAGCACCAGCACCAGCAGCCCCTTCCCAACCCAAAAACCTCTCCGACGATTCGAGATCCTTCGAGCTCGACACTGTGAATAGATCCGAATCGTCATCCGACCACGATCTCGTGATTCCTTTGGTGCGCGCCCACACCGTGACGAACAAGATCCGCTTCAACTTGCGGTTCAAGAAGAACCAGTGCGACGACCATAACAGCGCGCCACGGCGCTTCGTGCGGATATGCGGGTACATGAGCGGAGAGTCCTCATCAGAGAGGAAGTCGGGCTCCTTGCGGGGAGCGGGCATGGGTATTGAGCGACCCCCTTCGTGCTTCGCCTCGTCGATGTCGTAGTCGTCGAACTCGAAGGCCCCGTCGTCGGAGGACGAGTCCTCGTCGGCGATGGAGGCTATGTCATCCTCGTCGTCGGAGAAATCGTTTGCGTGTGGGTCCGAGTCAATCTCGGGGGTGTATGAGTAGACTTCGCATTCCGAAAGGCCAATGACGTCGTCGATAAGGCGGAAGAGGGTCGGATGGGTGCCTGTGACTATCGGAGGGGGCGCGAGGGGGCTCTGAATGACCTGCTGGTAAGGCGAGGAAGAGGTTGGAACGGACGATGGGAAGAAGTCTGATGAGGGATACGACGAGTAAGTGCGCGGGGCAGACATGCCTGCCCGGTGGGGCGAGACGAGGGTGTTGCTTAGTGCATTGAGGACACTGGCGCCGCTTTCTTCTTTGTTGAAATGGGAGGGCCGCACGTCGGAGAACTCGTAGTCAGGGAAAGCGATGTTAAGGGTTGCGATAAGGAGGTAGAGCGTCTTGCGTGACGCCTGTTTGTCGATGGGCCCGAATGGGGTCATCTCGCTCTCCCTGTCGAGCGCGAGCCATGATGGAAGCGGCGGAGAATTGGAGATCTCGTCCTGGTATGCGTGCTCGAGGGTCTTGAAGAGTTTCTTGTCGCGTTTCACGTTCTTGCAGCTGTAGGCCTCCATCCGGGTATGCACTGAGCATTCAGGCCCTTCGTGTGTGAGAGACTGCGCCAGCCGCGACAACGCTGGGTTCTCGATAAATTTCATGGCGAGCAGACAGGGCTTGGTTGAGCAAAACGGACTTTGAAGGGACAATGGAGACGATGCAAGTTGGAGCTGTTATTTGTTTGTTGCCCCTGACTTGCCGAGCCGGTGGCGTTTGCCCTTTGCTCTGGGCAAACGTTCATGGCAAAGTCCTGCCTGCCTGCGCTCATCAGAGTCTGTGTTTTTCTAATTTTGAATGCGAATACTCACAGAAGGACCTTCCCAAGACCTTCCCACATGAGGACAACGCGAGGCTCATCATGGATCGTTACGTTTACATCCCTTCACAGAACGCCTCGAACATAATGCGCGATCATCAGGCCGAACTACAAAGACGGGACATTGCAGCAATCCATGGCCGCGCGATAGCCATGCGTGTAACGGCGTCTTGTCAATGGAACGTGCGGAATGACGTATAAATATATCTTGCAATTGCCGACGCCCCGGTCCAACAAACGTGGAAACCAAGCCAGGAGAATGCAGTGCTCTTGACGAAACGTGTAGCGTTTGGTTTTTGAATCCAAGTTGAATCTTTCCGTTGGACGACAAGGCCTGGGACAGATAAGTGAAGTTGACCGTTGGAAAGCCCGTGGCAGGCGCCTTAAAGGTCCGATATTTTAGCAGGACTTCGAGAGTTCACTAGTAGAATCACTACTAACACTAGTCACTTATATGTCACTTACGGAATAATTACGCCGGGGCTTTCAGGCTTCATTCAAGCTGAAGCTTTCGATGGTTACAGAAAATAATTTTGGATATGGTAACTTACTGGTGGCGCAATGTTCCGGCTTTATCATTTCTTTGGCATATATAAGTGCATGTAGACGATGGGGAGGCATGTATATTCTAAAGAGCCTTCTCCAAAGCGATCAGTTCCTCCAGGATCGCGTAGTGCTTGTTCTCCCTTAATCTCTCGGAATCAGTGGCCTTCAAGGGGCCACGAACAAAGGTGCTCCCATACCCAAAATTCTTTGAAACGACCGCTTTGACTCCACCAATACCCCCGATACGTCCAATCGCCCAATCCGCATGCCCCAGCTTACCCTGAAGCTCCAGCGCCTCCTCCAAATTTCCATCCTGGTACAGCTTGTACAATTTGGTATGCAATTTCGGCAGAATGTTCACAAGTGCAGCGATGGCCCCAGCACTGCCAGATATAAGTCCTTGCGTCAAGAGGTCGGTGCGACCAGCCAATACCGCAAACTCGGTTTTGGGGAAGCGGGTGGTGAGGCGATGGAGTTTTCCAATGTTACCACATGAAAGCTTCGTGCCGACAATGTTGGGATGCTCGGCGAGAGTACCGAGGGTGTCGGAATCCAGATCCTGACCAGCCGTCACGACAGGGAAGTTGTAGATCAGCACCGGGATTGGAGATGCACCCGCAACCTTGAGCGCTAGTAAGGCTCATATATAAGAAAAAGGCACTAAATCAATAACACACTTCGCGATGGAATCGGATGATGTTCTCAATAGTCATTTGAGGCACCCATGTAGAAGGCGTCAAGACAAGGACATGCGATGCACCGGCGTCCTTTGCGTCTATGCAGAGTTTCTTTGTTTCACGCGTAGACTGTGCTCCGGTTCCGGCGATGACGAGGACGTTTTGAAATCCACTCTCATCGAGGGTCTTTCTCGTAAGCCGGATGGTTTCCTTACGCTCCTCCTGCGATCTGGGAATTTCCAAGATGAGAGCAACAACAGTTCCCAGAGAGGAATATAGCCCACAGATGCTGAGCTTCGCCATTTGATCCTTGAACCAGGATCCCTGTTACTCCTCCCTAGTAATTTCAAGCCTCATTCGGAGACGATGGAAACGAGGGGATTGTCATACATGAGCAAGCCTGAGAATATGTGCTTGTATTGCAGGGATGTCGAGTTCTTCGTTTTTGTCGAAGAATAAGACAGCGGGCACGTAGATTCCAGGTGGTGGCGGGGAGGACATGATGGCCGATTAGGAGAAGATGGCGTGCGTTCGGAAGTTAGAAGGAACTGTCTTTTATCTCGATCTTGGACGGCATTGATACCTCCGACGGATGACCGCACCGCCTGGCACACCGCTGGCACACCGCGCTCCTTGCCTAGGGTTGCGTATAAAAGTCCAGTCCTGCCAGTGGCGGTAATAGGTTAACTGGATTTTGGCAGCCACGTAAAAATATTACTATGTTAAATAAGTATTTTTTTTTACCAGAAACGTGTGATCATTATTTGAGACTCGCTAGATCATCGGAGATGGTATCAGGAGACCGCGAGCCAAGAGCTCGCCGGCTATACAGCAGGTACACCGCTGAGCTGACCGAGCCCCTCAGTTACCTGCTGCGAGGCTGAGGTAGCTTTTTTTACATTTTTTACGTTTTTACATAACAGTGCGATTTCTTTGAGGTGATTAACTGTTAATAACAGGTCTTAAAAACCGTTAAAAACCGTTTCCTACCACTACTTAAAAACCGTCTGATACTACTGCTAAAACCCGTCTCCTACCTACCAACACTTTTCTTTCTCGCTTACCCGCTCACCGCGCCACCAGCGCTGTGGGTTGATTACAAGTTGCTTAGATCATAACCAAGTCTACAATATTATTACCAATTACCATTTGCGGTACAGTGGCTGATTGCAACATTTCTTCAAACTCACTCCATTTCGACAACCCCCACGAATTCTCCAAGTTGAAGTTGGAGCAAAATAGAGGGGCGCACGGTGTAACCTGATTTCCATGTATTCTTCCATTCGGCGGCGCATTTCCTCGGTCTTGTCTGCTCGCAAGGCAATTTCATATGGTCTGAACACCTCAAGACGGCAAACGGAGGTTCCAAGGCCTGCGCATCGTCAGTATGCCACATTTCTTGCCTCTGGATCCCTTAGAAGGCGCTACATGACTTCTTCGCCTGTGGCTTTGCGTCATATGCACGTCCGGGCTATATCCTACTCGTCAATACCGCGATTTGTTGCCAGGGCATTCAGGGTGCCAATTGCTGGAGCTACTATCGGTGCCGGTGGGTTTGGGTATGCTAATTATAAGTTTGAAGGTCAGTGGGTTATGCGACGCTCATGAAACCACTTAGACGTTGCAATCACAGAGCTTCGAAGAACGACGAACGGATGGATAACATCTGCGCAGGATACGGCACAGGACATCTTTGGAACGGCCTCGGACGGATTCAAAGCAGTGTCATCACGCGTTTCGGAGGTGAAGTTACCAAATATCAACATTGAACCACCGCAGTTCCTGAAGGACCTCTTCGCATCGACCGACAGCGGCGACAAGGGCAAGGGGCCTGAGGGTGAAGAGGAAGGTCAAAGTTCAGGGAACAAGAGGTCTCCACAGGAGGATGCTGCCATCGCAGCCCTGGTCGCTGCAACTATGTCCTCGCCGTCTGATTCCAAGACGTCTGGCGAAAACCATGGTCTGGACGCGCGACAGAACGGCCTGATGCATCTCACGCGGAAGCTAATCGAAATCCGGACTATGTTGCTAAGTATTGACCAGAGCGACGCTCTCAAATTACCCAGCATCGTCGTCGTCGGTAGCCAGAGCTCCGGTAAGAGTTCGGTCTTAGAGGCGATCGTTGGCCACGAGTTTCTCCCGAAGTCCGTCGCATCCCTTTCCTGTCTTACGCTGTCTAACACCTTCTGTCATCAGGGGTAACAATATGGTCACCCGCCGGCCCATTGAGCTCACTCTTATCCACACCCCCGCTGAAAATGGGAAAACACCTGTCGAGTACGGCGAATTCCCTGGCCTGGGCCTTGGGAAGATGCCCAACTTTGCAGATATCCAGCGTACTCTTACCGACCTCAACCTTGCCGTGCCTGCGTCCGAAGCTGTGTCCAACGATCCCATCGACCTCCGGATATATTCTCCCAATGTTCCCGACCTCACCCTTATTGATCTTCCTGGATACGTCCAGATCTCATCCCTTGACCAACCCGAAACACTCAAAGAGAAGATCGCCACTCTCTGCGACAAATACATCCGCGAACCCAATATCATCCTTGCTGTCTGTGCCGCGGACGTGGATCTCGCCAATTCACCAGCCTTGAGGGCCAGCCGGAAGGTCGATCCGCTCGGCCTTCGCACAATTGGCGTCATCACCAAGATGGATCTGGTCTCCCCGGAGCAAGGCGCCGGCATCCTTTCTGGCAACCGCTACCCCCTCCACCTTGGCTATGTTGGTGTTGTCGCAAAATCGGCAGGCAAGAAGGGAAAGAAGGATTCCACCGCTGTCACTGTCCAGCGGGGCGAGAATGATTACTTTGGTTCACATAAGGACGTCTTCGGAAGCTCGACCTCCCTCATGGTCGGCACTGACACTCTCCGTCGGCGGCTTATGGAGGTGCTCGAGTCGTCGATGGCGTCCTCTCTCCATGGTATAACCAACGCTGTGCAGCTTGAACTTGAGGAGGCCACATACCAGTTCAAGGTTCAATACAACGATCGACGCATCACCGCCGAATCGTACGTTGCCGAAACGATGGACGCGCTTAAACTGCGGTTCAAGGAGTTCACCGTACAGTTCCGACGGCCCGTCATCCGCGCGAAGCTGAAAGGCATGTTGGACGACAAGGTGATGGACGTGCTTGAGCAGCTGTACTGGTTGGACAAGCGAGCGGCCGAGCTCGGTCAGCTAGGGGCCGACCCCAAGCTGAAGCCCGAGGACGTTGAGCCGTACTGGCGACACAAACTTGATGCGGCGTCGTCCTTGCTGACGAAGTCTGGTGTGGGTCGTGACTCGACGCTGCTCGTGGCGGACGGGTTGAGGGCGCTGATTGACTCGATTGCGGCTGCCGAGCCATTCACGTTCCACCCTAGGGCTTCGGAAAGGCTCATCCAGTTCTCGCACATGATTTTACGCGATAGGATTGGGGTCACGTCTGACCAGGTTGAGAACTGCATCAAGCCGTACAAGTATGACATCGAGGTCGAGCCGCGCGAGTGGGAGCTGGGGCGGGATCGGGCGATTGAGCTGTTTGAGAAGGAGGTGGTGATGTGCGAGACGAAGCTTAAGGAGATTCGGAAGAAGGTCGGCGGTGGCAGGAGATTGGGTGGGCTCATTGGATATGTGAAGACGCTGGAAGAGAAGGAGAAGGAGAGGAAAGCCAAGGTGTTGGAGAATCCTGACGCAGAAGATATTCAGAGCCCGGAGTCGTATCGGTATCCTCCTGGGCAAATTATTGATGGTAAATCTTCTCCGGCTCCAAGGGACCACTCTAATATTTTGTTTACGCAGCCCGACATGCGATACTTTATGGCGATAGGCTAAGCATCCTCAAGCTTCGCTTACTTGCACTCAAATCCAAACGCTGCCGTGCCGGCCCAGAAAGCGATGTGCTATGTCCCGAGGCTTTCCTTAACGTCGTCGCGGACAAACTTGCATATACATCCGCCATGTTCATTAACATCGAGCTTCTTGACCAATTCTTTTATCAGGTCCGTGCGCGTCAACGTCGTGGTATTAAACGTCTCTTCTGACTAGATCTGTGATTAGTTCCCTCGTGAGATCGACTCCCGGCTTCTCTACGACCTTGACCGTAGTGAAATTGTGGAGTTCGCACGTGAAAACCCAGTAGTTAGAAGACACCTCGACCTGCAAGAGCGCAAGGACAAGCTGGAGGAGGTAAGACCATAGGGGGTCGTCCACCGTATCCTCATCTGACCTCTCATCGCGTGCAGGTTATGAAGCAGCTCAACAGCCTCTCCACACTCCGTGCTGATCCCCAACCTGCCCCTCGCCGACATCGTGGACTGTTCGGCAACATATTCTAATGACCTCCCGCGCACGCCACTTATACACAATCTTTCATTTTGATCCTCACCGGGAACTCTAGGAATTCGTGATATCTCAACCCCTTCTCTATATTTTACACTCTCCAGCATATTGATGTACCGTGCCAAGGCCAAGGAATGACGAGCATCCTACTATTATCCTCAATAACAGAGATATATGGGACATGAATAAATAACCGCTTCTTCCTCTCCTCCACTAGAGTTTTGCCTTGGCACCCTGAAGAGATTCGGTCAGTTTCAACAACCTGGCAATCGTGTCCTCTACCTTGAGAACGCCGTCAAGCTTCGTCGCGAGCATGATATTGCCCTTTGTCTTCAGTTTCCCAGTCATGAATGCCTTTTGGCCATTAAGCTGTAGTAGGATGGCGACAGTCAGCCGATTTGTGAAGACCCATGGGTTATATTTCGTACCTTGCCCGATGCCAGCTCGCTCAGTGTATCGTCCGTAAGGATAATGGTGACGTCTGCCTTGGGCTTTGCGTTGCCCTTGTAAACGGTGCCCGTCTTTTTCAAGTCGATTGTCCATGTGGCGACCTCCTTCGCCTCGTTGGACACCTGTAGCTCAAAGATCCCGTTTGTCTGAAGATAGGGCGTGTCGGATTTGGCAAACAAGGGTATAGTTGTGTTTTCGCTTTACCTTCTTGATCTGGGACTGCCTCTCCGCGTCGGTGTACGAGGAGAAGGCATTGTGGAGACCAGTGACAAGTTCGGAGGCCTAGAAGGACAATATTTGTTGATTTATCCACGACTTGAGTGAAATTGAGGTACCTTGAAGCCAGGGACATTGAGATCGGACATGATAGCGTTACGAGGTAAGTGTAGAAGCACTAGAAGTACAGAAAGCTTTGGAAGGCTTTAAAAGTCAGTGGGGCGTATCATTGGCATATGATTGTTCCCGATGGCATGTGACCATGAATCTATTATCTCCGATCACAGTGACATTGCACAACGGATCGCCGCGTCGCGCCGTACGGCGTATCCTGAGCGTATCCTGAGGCTTCATTTCCAAACGACAAGCATTTGAACGCCTTCCTGCCAGGAAGCTTCACGGTGGACCAGTTGGCACCGCTTCTATTGAGTCTCTTCACATCAAGGGCCTATAAGTTCTTGCATTTTACGGCCCTCGATGTCGACGACCGCAGTCCCGGGATATTCCTAGTATCATTCAAGCTTCCCTGCTTGACTACGCTCTGGGTAACCGTCTCGGTGGCGCGGGTCGCAACTCCGCCACATATTGGGCAATTCCTCTTCCTATTGAACACCGGCGACGACCTCACGAGTGTTCTCCGTGCTTCAGCTGTGTTTGGAGACGACCATAATCCACAATCTCCAGCTTGTAACCCTTGAGGATCTCTCCAATACTCGACCAGCTTTTGAGAAGCCCTTCCGATTCAATACATTGGACATCATTTCACTCGTGCGCGTTCAATGGGAACCACTGATCTCCGGAAGCTTTCACATTGCACCAATTTCCATGTAATACATATCGGAACAATATCTGCGACTCGCAGGGCCTCCGAATTGGAGTCTGCGGAGACCGCGGCACCAATGGTGGCAACAATGTGAAAATAGCTCTCTGTTCTACTACCCCCGATTGTATATTAGAAGAGGTTCTGCTTTTTTCGACTCTAGTGCGTCTTCAGCAGCTTGCACGATATGCCCTCGGGAAAGAAACTCTGTAAACGCTTGGGAGATTGGTACTTCAGGCGCTGAAGAGATCCCCCATTTTGCGCTCCGTCGAGCTGGTCTTCGGAACCTCGAAGATGAAGGGTTTGTCTCCTTTGATTACGGCACTTGCTCGGGGGCGAGGTCAATTCTTCTTGTGCCAACCTGATGAGTGTGACACAGAATGAACCACCTTGGAAGGCTTGTGGAAGATTTCTTGAATTTTTACACAGTCTATGTTAACTTTCTTTCTCCTGTGGCGTTCTTGACACAGAGAACCGAATTATATAGAGTGAGTGACACTAATGCGTCGATGGTCAGTGGTTCAAGCTCATCACTCAAACGATGGATCCAGCTCCATACCCATGAGCTTTGATTCTCGATAAAATACGAGGAAGTGCACCATACCTATGGTATCAAGTACAAGGTAAATTTTAAATCTAAGAAACCGCCTCCGACTTCCAACGAGTAAAGTAGAGGCGACTAGTAAATACAATATTATTCGGCGTACGGCCAAAGTTAAACGTGTTAAATATGATACATGCACGGCCCTCCGATGTGAGAGCAACAGGCACATACTCAGCGAAGATCACTGTTGTGAATCGAGATCAACTGTCGTTGACGCGTCGGACAACGTGTTGAATTCGAGAACAGTAGAGAGAACGGGGTAGTTCGTGCTGGGTGCCACGGTATCTCTTTCCACCCGGTGACCGAAGTACCGCATAGCCAATTTTGGATCGCGCAGGTTGAGCATGAGGCGCGACATCATCGTCGATGAAATGCTGTGGGGCATGTAAATATTTCGCCATGAAAATGGTTGACCAGGAGGCGCACATGTTGGCGAAAGTCGTGATGAATCCCCGTTCGTATTCCTGTTCATTTACTCTTGAATTGGACTAGACTGTCGTAAAAGAAACGGCTTACGGGGGAGAACTGAAAAAAAAAGAGTTCAATATGAGGGGAGCGAAAGTGTACATTGGACGTACATGAAACGTTAATATATTCCCCAGGCTCACAAAGGCCATGATTCTACGATTTCTGTTTTAGGTTTTCTGTCAAGAGATACAAATATTCTCCCTCACCCAAAGTAAATGGCGCCTTTATCATCCGTCAGCGCAGAAAAAGAAAGGTTATCAGAGAGAAAACGTACCGTCACGAAGTAAAACATTCAGCAACGTCCTATTTCCTCCACGACTCCGGCTTAACGACTTGTACAACGTCATTGAGAAGATCAAGACGTCGAACAGAAGCATTCCAGTCCATGCCGATGCAAGGCCTACACCACAGGTAGAGTGAGTATGACTGGTCACTCCAATGCATTATTGGAAGACGAACGATTTGCGCTGGAATGCTTGATTAGCCTGAGGGGATAAGAAAAGGGAAGGAAGGGAATAGACTTACTCATGGCGCGAGATGGGGGGTACACATCCTATCTCTGGGAGATCCGATTCTTCCGTAGAACCACCTCCCGCCGCCACCGACCACTGTTGGTTAAAATATTGATACATATGATTTAAACCTTCCGAGTAATGGAGCACTTACGGCACCGTATATAATGACTGTCAGACCGCAAGCACAGATGAACAATAGAACCCAGTTATTTCGTTCGTACAGTGCGTAAGTTCGCATGATCAAGAGAACTGGAGGTAGGACATGTGTGAGAAACCTGCAAGACCACTCAAACAGACTTGTACACTCACGTCCAACGATAACTTGAATCGTGACAGCAAGATATTGATGAAACGAGGACAAGATGGGACATCTAAGTGGTACATATAATTTAGTTCGTGTCTTGGGTGGTGATATCGAAAGGCCACGGACATCTAAAAATGCGTCATTCAGAGGCAAACAAAGTTTAGAGGCCATACTTTACGCACCTGTGCAGTGCTCGCATGACGCGAGTCCCAATAGTATTGGACCATGACGGGGATATGCCCAAAAAGTGCCAGATAGCGGTTGAGGTAAAAGAAGCTGGAGGCCCATGAGATAGACCTCGAGGACCAGAAGCGCTCGACTTCTGCCGGCAGGGTCAAGAGATAGTCATAGTAGAGTATAACTAGAGCCCGATGGATTAATGAAGGAAAAGAACAATGGATGGGGCAAGGCATCGTACCGAAGGATACAAGATTGATGTAATTGCTGTGATTTCTGTAGAGGGAAAAAAAGGAGGCTGTCAAAAGGCCAGAGATACCACAGAAAGAGAGGTTTTCAACATACAGCTGAGTCTGTATGGCAGCAGCAGTCGCGGTATCCAGCATTTGGGAGCGCGTTCTGGAAGGGAGACACCGCCAATCGTTGTATAAAGTGGGTTCACAGTCTCTTCATCTGAGGGTGCGCCAAAGAGAGAGATATAACGCTAAGTAGGAGAATGAGGAGTGCCTGGTGGAGGTTAGGAGATGAGCTCGACTCGCACAAGCATCGCGAGCGTGGGTGTCCACATGAGCTTGTGTATATTTCCAAGTGGCGATCAGATCGTTTACTGATAGTATCTTTGCCGATCGGCACCAATTGAAAATTCGTGCTCAGATGGTACGTTGATCCTACGCCTTCTATAGTTTGGGACTCACGAGTGACGAAGATGCTCACGAGACTGAGGAAGCCGGAGACAAATCCACACAGTAAACACACCTAGAGCGTCAGCGTCAGCCAGGAGGTATTTGGCATGCAGGCAGCATCAGGGCTTTCGGCTATCTCGGGTGGCTATCGTTTTGGTGCGCTATAGGCTCATACAGTCATACTTACCGCCGTGGAGAATGAGCTCTCAGCTACCATTTACAAATTGAAACACGAAAATCAAGGGCCCGTCACGGGGGTTCAACCGTTCAAGGGATCTTTAGGGAAGCCAATCAAGACGATAGCCACGTGCACGTGGGATAGCCGGTGGTCCAGTAAGTTCAAGTTGTAAACTTGTAACCTCCATCACTGCCATGGTGAAGATGTCGGCGCAGTTGCCGGATCAATCAATCTCTATGTATATCCTCGGCCCGGAAATATTGCGGTGCAGTTGGTTCCGGCCCCCGGGCGCCATGTGGATGACAACTTTGACAAGGTTTTCCGATTGATAGTTACATAAGGCTGATCGTGATCGGAAGGGATCACGAACAGCATACGTACGATTGTAGCATCTGCCATGATCTGGCAAGCAGACGGAAGACTGGCGTCAGAAGAGTCTGCTTCTAAAAGACGCCACGAGCCTGAAAACTGGAATGAGGTGTAGGAATGTATGGAGCACCCATTAACTAGAGCAATTCAGCGCGTTGTATAGTTTATTCCGGAATTCGTGTCATCAGATATCGAAGGTGAGAATCTTTCCCTGTGATATTTTAAACAAACAACGAGATTCCGATGCCTTCAACGACAAGCCAATCAGCCCCGGGATGTAGACCAGACGATGAGAATAGGATGTAGATTACCGTGGTGTTGGATCGTAAAACCTCAGCAGACCGAATGGTGTACCTACGGTCGTGATCCAGGCCTGCATGATGGATGGGCTTCTCCAACCAAAGCGTAGCATCCGTCAAAAACGTGAACGTGGGTCCAAGGGCGGGTTTACGGACACCAAAATTTCCAAGTTGTGTTTTGCTGGGGTTCACGAAAGTCGTATTGTTGATAACCTTGCGGACGGACGTCAGGTAAGGAAGTGGCATTGTAATGACTGCTCACCAAAATAGGACAGGAATGAGTCTGGGAGAAGATCCGCAGTTGGCGCATAAAACTGGTCATAATTGAGTGGCCTTCAGCGGATACTGCGCTCAGAAGAGGACCAAGTATTGGCGTAATGGGATCAACCACAATGCATGAATAGCGCGTTGCCTGATGGATGGAGTCACTAAAAGACAGCAACCGCTGGTTCATGACGTACATTCAGATGCGATTCCCCTATAACGTTGTACGCGCTTTCGATATCGAATGCCAAAGATATCTGTAACCTTTCTAGCGCAGTTGACGCGGCCTAGTTGGAAATGTATGAATTTACGGGACGGGTCGCGCAAGAAGGGACTGTAATCACCTCGCTGGTAAAATATTCCAACAAACGGGCCGCCTGCTCAACAGAGAAATCCCCTGTAGAGTCAATCCATAGGACACTCGCGTCTGGAGATTCTGCCAAGTGCCGAACGACAATGTTCAATGCGAGAGTCTGAAATGGTGAATTTTTGCTCAGAAACGGTTTTTTCTGCTACACACCGTTTTACCCGCCTGCCTGTCTCCAGAGATCTCAATGACTCGACACCCACCAAAGCCACCAAGGAGATGGTCGAGATTCTCAACACCACAAGAAAGGATGGCCGCTCGATCATGGGCCTGCATTTCCGAGTTGAGCATTTCTACACCAGAGATTCCAGGGGCTGAGGCTAGTTCTGCCACTTGAGCTACTGCATTTTCAAGTTCACGGAGACTTATAGATGCAGGGGGTAATCGTTGGTAGACTTCAAGGACCGGTTTGAACAAGAGATCTGTGTCTGTACGTATCCCGCATTTATCGAGGCAAGACACCAGTTCAGCCGTGATTGACGGTATAAGGGAAGCAAGACGCATCTAGCATTTGGAGGTGAATGAGTGAGAAAGAGTTGAACAAGGTGATTGGCAAGGGCCGCCATAGTCAACATCCCGGAAGCGCTCGCGTTACGTAAGCTTTACTTGTCGTCGTCCTCAACATCATCCACATCTTCATTATGGTGAGCATACCTGTATTCTTGTCTTTATCAGTGCTGAAACTTTAATAGGGTGGCGGTGCTAGATATCCTTATCCCAAACACGTCTGGTCACCGGCAGGTGCGTGCTCTGCTGTGATTTCGAGCATGGTTGCAAACTAAATACGGAATATAGGTGGCTGGTGGACACGGCCCTCCAACTGGAAATCCAACACGGCAATCTCAGCTGTTGGAATTCTCGCAGCGACGTACGCTGTCTGGACAGTCAGTGCAGAGAAAGAGGTGCGTTCAAATCGTCTCTGACCTGATACGTTTCATTGACCTGTTGATAGTACCGGCATGTTCCGCCCAGTCGACCTATACCTTCCATGCGGGTGCGATCCCTCTTCATGCTGTAGTCATTTCTGTGACGCTGACCCGTTTACGACTAGTGGGCGAAACAGTATCAAGACCAGGAGCCAGAGCAAAAGTGACGGCCGACATTGGGACTTCCGCCTTACATCTGTATCACACTTCCAAAATAATTCAAACCGTCCGTCCTATGAGCATTTCATCTGAAGAAGCATTTTGCTTTCCCTACTGGACGATGCGGCCTATCCACACATCCTCGACCCACCGATTGAGGGCGGTCCAACTGTCGAACGTGAACACATGTGGAAGAAACCTTCAGGTGGCAAGTAAGATACTGTGTGATACACCAGCGCCGCAACGATGGAATATGAATAAAATGTTCTTTCCCGCTCATTCCTCATAGATCCGCACACCTCCTCTGCCCCATTCCATCATAACTGCGTTTCCATCACCAGTAGGCTGCGTGAAGGCGACTTGCCCTTTCTTCGGATCCAAGGGACAGCCATGGATGAAAGTTTCGGCCGCAGCGGACAGGAGATGGCGGGCAATTCCTTGTCGACGGTGTGCGGAGGGTACAAAGATACGCGATATCCCGAGAGGTGTTGAGAGCGGTGCTGGGTGGCAGAATAAGCCTGTACTCGTGTCGACTGCTATGAGGGTTGGCGGTGGAGATTCGGAGTTGAAAGTAGTCAGTTGAGTGGCTGCTTCGCACTCAACCGGGGAGGCTATCGCCATAGCCGTCGAGATACGCTGCGCAATTACGCAGCCTGCGATTTGCTCGCGCGAGGAATTTGTCGATGACGGAAGGAGAAATAGATATGCTTTGGAGTCGCGGAGGATTGTAGGGGTGAGTGACGGCGATGACAGCGTTAGATTGATCGTTTCGAGGAGTGAGGTCAGCTTGCACGATAGAAGCATTATTCGTTGGCAGCCCACTTTTATTTCAGGTCGTAAAACACACCTTAGAGCCGACTCTTCCACCAGCATCTGCTTTGAAGTAGATGATCCTGCCCTTCTTCCCGTTCTTGAGCCGGATGCCACTAGCAACCTGTACAGTCCCACTCTTCACCATATCCTTCTCCTCCTCCCTCCCCCATTCCATGCCCTTCTGTATTCGAAGGCAATGTGTTCGATGTAGGCTCTCATCGTCCGGGGCACCCTTGGTATAGGATAAATTACATCGTGGGCAGGCGCGCAGGATCGTTTGGTCAATGCAGAAGTGTAGCTGGGTAAGGGTCTTTTGTTTAGATCCGTCCCTAGAGTTCTCCTTGGATTTCAAGGAGGTTTTCGCGCGTTTCGAGGGCGGCTTGAGATCATCTGCTAAATGATTTGACTGCTCCGAGTCTCGGAGAGGCCGTTTCCGCTTGGGTGAATCGGTCCTGTCAGACGCATGAGACGACGGGAGAGTAGATGAGTGTGAGCGAGCAAGAGAGCTCTTCTTAGAGCCGTATGTGTGCTTGATTCTAGATGCCATGGTGGATAAGTCGGCAAGCAGACTTTGTTTGGTACTTGAAGCGCGTTGTTAGCCTGTGTTGATTCATCACGTGGCTTCACAAGACGCGCCAGGCTGCCGGCTTTTGAATAGGATAACATCACAATTTAGAGTTTGTATTGTCTCAATACTCAAAAGCATTAATGGGGTAGTGGTAACCTGGGTCGTTGCCATGTGAGTTCGACTCGACCCGCCGGGGGTTCGATTCCCCCTTAATGCACTGCCGAAATGCAGTATTCTTTTTCGCGTGAACACACCTCTCCAGGTATTTTGCCCGCCACTGGACATCCACATCTGAATCTGCTGCTGAACGGGTCTTTAGAGCAAAAATTACTAGAGCTAACATGAGATGTAGTCCTGTAGACACAAGATACCTAACACTATGCGTCGCCAAATCTTGTCGCCATCGCAAAGTCACGCTAAGCCATACCTTCAACGACGAAGCAAGGAAGCAGACACACCTTTCGGGGAAAATAGCTGGAGCTAGCAAACTCCATATGTACAGCACCATGCACACCCAACTCGACACAACGCGCATCCACATCGCAACCTCTGAGCGTCCGATGTAGACATCCGAGTCGGGGTCCACAGGCCCGGAGACAGGGCGTTTGGAAACAACATTCCTATCAAAAGTATTGTTACGGCAAAGACGCTAGTGTGAGGAGTGACTTACCAGTCTGTTAGCAGCATCGCAACGTACATGGCTGCGATCGCGAAGATAATGTGGAACCAGGTGTACTGAAAGGGCGTCAGCGGTCAGACGAGAAGCATGGAAGGAGGAGCTCACATTGTACCGGGTGCCCGAACGCTCATCGTCGCGAGTTTCGCCGACGATGTCGTCCTCGTCGTCAGACTCTTCTTCGTCCAATGCGGATGCAGGGATGGCTCTGAGAAAGAGGAAAGTCGAGGAAAGTCAGCCACGAAGAGGCATCGCCGAAAGGCTGATCCTTACCCAGCGTTGACGGCAGCTAGCAGAGCCTGATATCGAGGAGTCTCTGTGCGGCCTGGCTGTGTTGTCACGTAGCCCAATTCGGAATGGCCGAGCTCGTCCTCAGGCAATTGCACACGGCCCTTCTTTCCTTTACCCACCAATGCTCGACTTTGCGTCGCGGCACGGGTGGTGGAGTACGCGATGGCCAAGAATGTAAATATTCCTCCAAGGACAACAACAGCCTTGCGAGTGCTCTTTCCGTTCCGCAGCGGGTTGCACGACTGGGATTCGTGGGTGTGGTTGCTGACGGCGGACACAATGAGGTACGTGCAGTACGCCGCGACCATGCCTGCTTGTGCGAGACCTGAGCGAGGGTTATATTCCTGTACAGTGGGGTGAACGCATAGGATCGTGATGATGATGCTGAGGGCAAGGTTGAAGGAAATGAAGAAGCGGTTGAGCTTGCAGTCAGCGCCCGCGAAGTAAGCGTAGAGCAGGCCGGTGAGGGTGAAGGTGAAGATGTACATCAGGGCTGTGGATACGATTAGAACCCATTGCCAGAAATTTGAGGAGCTCGGCGAGTTTTCCCAGTTCTCTAGGCAGGTTTCGGACCAGGAGTGGGCAAAGTCGACGAGGAGGACGAGGCCGAGCAGGATGAATATCGTTGCGCCAATAAGTGATACATAATTTCCCCAGAACATGAAGAAACCGTTTGGAATGAAGAAGGAGACGACAACAAGGATCAACCAGAGGAGGACCTTGGGACCCCACCAACTGCGGTGTCGCGTTAGGACATGCATTTGTAAGAGTCATGAGACGTACCCGTTCTGGATAGCAGCACGTTTGTCCCGAGTATCCTTCACGCCGATGAGAGAAAGACTGAGAATGAAGTGGAAGAGAGAAAGAGCGAAACAGATGCGATGAATCTTGAGGAGTTTTAGCGTGAGTTTTAGCGCACGATGAGCGTGGTGAGGGGGTAGCACATACAGCGAGCACTCCGTAGCACTTCTCTTCGGCACAGTCCATCTTAATATACCCGACGCTCCATTTCTCGATCTGTTTGATTGCCAGGTCCGTCTTCATGATCCACGCGAGGATTGAGTTGAGAGAGAATATAATCTGGTCGTTGAGAAGGACCATGAGCATTTGAACAGTCAGAAACGCGTTGGAAGAACTCTTACCGCAAACCCAACCCGAGTAGCGATAGAAGAATTACAGTTGCAGGACTTGAAGAACATGGAGGCTGCTGCGGGGTCAGTCCTGGTTCACAATATGTCATATCGTTCTCGCCTGCTGTAGATGTGCAGAAGAACGCCAGTCCGCCCAAGCATGACGTCGCTATAGTCGTAAGACCACCTGCCAGTGGTAGTGATAGGAGCAGGCCCATGGCGCAGGCTCGTTTAGTTTCGAGATGACGGTGTGATGCAAGACTTGGATGAGGGACTTGGGAGTCGGAGGTGACAATGACACGTGAGTCTGCGAATGATTTGATAAGATAAGATCTCAGTTTTTATCGTGTGGCTGCTCTGTGACATCCTTCTAGTTCTTGACCTCATGTCCACCCATAAGCCGATACCCATCACTGTCTTTACCGGATTTCTGGGCGCTGGAAAGACGTCGGTCATCCTCTCTCTTCTTCCCAAGTTGCCGAAAGATTACAAGGTTGTGTTGCTCAAGAATGAGTTCGGGGATGTAGAAGGTGCGTTGTGGGGTAGTCTTCTGCGTCATATGCGTTCTGTGAACTGTAAATCGGCATGTTTCTGAACAGTTGACAGCAAACTCGCACAACAGTCGAGCTTGGCTGCGGTCAGCGAGATCCTGAACGGCTGTGTGTGAGTTCTGCCTTCGCAGCAAAATTAATCCCAAGGTCTGTTAACGATGATTAGATGTTGTGTGCTAGTAGGGCAGATGCAGACTGCCATCCTGGAGATTAGAGGTGTGTAATCGTATGCACCTGTGGATGTAGGTGGAACCGACATCTCCAGGATTCTCTAGAAAAATACCGTCCAGATCGCATAATTATTGAATGCTCGTGCGTTTGCGACCCCCCTATGCCCTGTCCCCTCTGTTTGATTTCATCAGTGGATCAGCATTCCCCGCCACCCTGGCGTTTCAAATCCGTGAAATAGAGCGCCAGACGCAGGGCGATCTCAAATTAGACGCCATCGTCACCGTAGTCGACGCAGAGAACTTTGCAGGATACGAAGACACATCTCCGACAGCGAAGATGCAGTCGAGCTACACTGACATCATCCTTATCGTATGTGATGCCTTCCTTTGTCTTCGCATGATTCTCAG
Source organism: Asterophora lycoperdoides (assembly GCA_018850815.1). Classification (NCBI taxonomy): domain Eukaryota; kingdom Fungi; phylum Basidiomycota; class Agaricomycetes; order Agaricales; family Lyophyllaceae; genus Asterophora; species Asterophora lycoperdoides. Next base: position 129,131 of record JABCKJ010000004.1, read on the forward strand.
CAACGCGGCCTGCACCCACAGAACAAATGGGAACACGTATCGGAACGTGAACTAGACTTCGTTCTTGACCATCTAAACACGCTGAATGACCTGACGCCAAAAATTCGCTGCGATGGCCGGAATGGTGTAGACCCTAACCTTATATTCGGATTAGAAACGCAGCTCTTTATCGACAAGGCGAACCATCTGCATGCTGATACATCGCCATCACACAACGAGGAAGTCGAAACCCTGACGCTGTACCGAGGTCCCTCCAAAGGACGCCCACATAAACACACAGACGCAAACTGCGAGGGGTGTTTATCAGCGGAGACGGCGTCCGTGGCAGCACCTGAAAGGGAAAAGGAAGAAGTGACGAGAGAAGTTCTTATCAACGCTCTCAATGCGCTTTCGAAGGAAACGGTGTGGCGTGTGAAGGGTTTCGTGCGACTGCAGGAAGATGGTGTCAACATTCTAAATTGGGCATTTGGGCGCTTCGACTTGACGCCTTTGTTGAAGCCGACTGGTGAAGAGGAGACAATCCGGTTCACGGTAATGGGGGAGCGGGGGGAGGTTCGGAGAGCCGTGCGAAAGTTGTGTGTGTCGCTGGGCGCGGAGGTCGTCTAGTCGGCGGTCGCGCCAAACTTGCGTCAAACGGCGATGTATAAAATTTTGACGTGTGTGTGCCTGATCTGGATTCATAATAATAACTTTTATCACATGTTGCTATTATGCTTTCTTCCGACTTCGTCGTGAATACCATGAACCACCAAAAGCAATCCTGATATTTTGTCGCGGCTATATCTTCTTGTATTGCTGCAGTTTTACACAAGCACTCGCCGTCACGGACGATGTTCTCTTACGCTCTTTCCACCGGCGAGTACGCTTTTTGTCCAAGTCCGAGCTGTGCTAACGCCCACACAGCAAGCACGTACTTTTATCTTCCCATAGACGAGGAGCAAGACGCCGAGATCGAGTCTTACGAGCGCAAATACCTGACATGGGTCGCAGGATCTTCAGGCACTTCCACTGCCCCACCTTCGTCGTCTTCACCAAAAAACTCCACCTTCGATACCGAAAGGGCCAAAATCGTCCGTCATATACTTGAAAACAACAATCTCTATGATATCCTCGGCGTCACAAAGTCCCCCGCGCTCGACAGGATGACCCTGCGACGCGCGTATCTCTCTCGTAGTCGCGCCTGCCACCCAGAGTGAGTTGCCGCGTATGTTATCACCTTATCTCACGCCGCTTATCGCACCTACAGCAAATTTCCTGATAACCCGGATGCGACGCATGCTTTTCAGAAAGTCTCCGTGGCCTACGACGTTCTCAGCAAGCCATCTTCGCGCCGCATCTACGACAGTTGCTCTTCCACTTCTGCACACTTTGATGTTTTCGCAACTCGGCCCACAAATTACGCTGAAGAGACGTTTAGAGGTGTCATTCTTGGCGTATTCAATGATTTTCTCGACGGAGATCTCGAAGTAATACGGACGCTCCTGAGTACGTTCCCAATGCATGTGTTTCTTGACGCGCCGAGTGACGGTCCTTGTTTATAGAAGCGATGAACGATATCAACCCAGCCATTAAGCTTGGCGACGAGGGGATCAACTCCGTCGTTGCCACTATCCAAGCTCTCCGTGAACGTGCACTCAGTGCGTATCCCCTGTCTCCATACTCGTGCACCACTCACAAAGACATTATTTTAACAGCATGTCGCACGTGTATTTACACCCTCCACGCCGAGCTCACACGCCTCATTGAAGTGCAGCACGCCTTTCGCCAGCTCTCATACTTTGACATCATGGGCCGCTCGCGTCTCACCATCCAGCTCACACGCATCACACTCAGCCTCCCCATTGCACTTGAGCGCGCGCTCCGAGAACAGAACTACGCTGGCGATCCCAAAGACCCGCCTGTGCTCCTCCCTCGTCAAATCACACTCCTCATCCGCGGCGTCGACGTCGTGCTCGATCGTATGGAGCGTATCCTCAAGTAAACACAGACCATCGCCTTTGGAGACTGATCTATCTTCTTGCATCCCAATTTGTTGTCGATGTCTTGTTTGGTCTTCTCACCTCGTCTCTGTCTTGTGTTTTTCTACTTGCGCACGCCCACCCATCCTCGCTCTCATTGGACAGCCTCAGGCTGATAGAATTATTCGGTATCCACTAACATCCCCATCATTCCCCATATCACCCATTATCAATTGTTTCACCACTTTTAGAGACACATCCACACGCACACATGCTGTTGTTGTACTTGTACGTCCCGTCTGCACTCCATATGCATTGCTATATCCTGCAACGAAATGAAATAACATATTCTCCAACTTGAATCTCCAAACTGAAGATTCATACCCCCCCACAAGCTTCTACGCGGAAATTGCGTGGAAACCGACACAAAGTGATGTTCTAAATACAGTATCATCTGCTCAGATTAGGATTGCTGACGCCACACCAAGCATATACCCGATTACATGCCCTGGATACCTGGTTTGAATTCTGGTTTGAATTCCGGTTTGAATTGTTGGATGTAAATACACCTGCTGAGTCAAGATGCATGACATGACATGCCTATGATGACGTCATAACCGAGAGATGGACGCCGAGCTCGCTGAGCGAAATTCGATTTCCCATGCATGGGCCACGACACCACTCTTGGCCCTGTACCAACACGACTGCCTATTTCTCCCGAAGCCTCTTCTTCCTCTCCAATGCCTCCGAAACTGTTTGCTCAAGCAGGCAAGGGCGCCGTGGCCAAGTCAGCAAATCTGAGCACTCAACCGTTCGTGCTGAGCGCGGCCGTCATCGCGCGCTTGCACACTTTTCTCGCGTATACGGCCTTTTCTACAGCACTGGTGGTCGCGTGCTTGTTGCATTATAAGAAGATTGTCAAGAATGGAGTGGCGGAATACCCAGAGGAGTGGTTCCCGTCGGTGTCGGCTACGTGCGTTCAATGTTTCTGTCTCGATGCATTTTGAAGGTATTGATCGCCATACGTATGTAGGATTGGAGACTGGTACCCCGAGCGCAATATCTTTCAAATTCTAATCGCGCTTACCGCAGGTTGGCGGAACAATCTCTTCCTCGGAATATTTGGATTCATGACATTAGTACAGGCCCGCGCATCGCGCTTGTGTTATTTCAGTATTATCTGCATTTTCCGCGGCGTCAGGGGCTTTCGACGGCTGTCTTCGTATTTGGGATAATAAGGACGCTCTCATGTGGTGGATGGGTGTACATCACGTCCAACGACGATCACGATATCCATGATATCTTTATGATCACGTACATGGTATGCAACATCCCATGGATGGTCGGCGGAATTGCGTGTACGGAAATTGGAACCTCGGTACGGAAAAGCAGGTGCTTTTTCCCTTTTATGTGGCGTCAGAACTGGTGCTCACTTGTCTTTTGTCGCTCAGGATTCTCGTGTCGACTGCGTATGTTTCCTTACTAGCTAAGGGCTGCAGCGCGTGGTCATTGACGATATTCCAGATTTTTTATTTCGTTAGTTCCTCTTGTATACTTCTTCCTCCAGCACAAAATGCATAGGTTACCAGGAGGTTCGTTTTCACCTCTTTTGACTGAAAAATATGAATCTGTATTGACACCATTTTACGCAGCATATACCCACTATAGCTTCTTCGAGTGGGGGTTAATCCTCCTTGATGTTTTTTACGATTCTTTCACGGAGCAGGAATTCAGAGAAGCCGATCTACACGTCCGTATTCCTTTGCAGAAGCCTCCACACGAAAGGCCTGATCCTTCCTATATCTTCACTGATAGATCACTCTGGGCCCCAGATCAACCGACGTGCCCATCTCTGTAACTGTGACTGTACCACCACTGGCTCCATCGCCCGCGCCTCTAGAAACAAAGTACGTTTGCAATCATTAAAACAAATGCCGACCCCTCGCTGGTGTAACTGACGCCCACACACAGGCGCAACCTGAAGAGCCGACACTCGCTTGTTGCAGGCTATCATGTCGGGCTGCTAAAATCGCTATTGGACTCGGGTCGAAATTCGATACATCTGTTTAGCGACGTCTACCTGTGTAAGGCCTCTCTACCCTTCTATCTTCCTTCGAATTCGGATTGACTCGGAAGTTGGATTCCAAAGCCTACGTCTCTTGGTCGGTATTTACCTCTCTCATACCCACGCTTTTCTATTTCTCCGTGTGGGAGCTCGGTATCGCTGGCCACGAGCTCGCACTTCTGGCCACACTCTCACCCGTGCTGCTAGGCTCACCTTTTGTGCTCCGCGCGGCGAGATCTCGCACTGGGCAAGCGTTTCTCCATCTGGTGGAGCTGGTAGGGGTTGGGCCGGCTTTTGCGATTAAAAGCCCCATAAACAGGCTGTTCGCCGTCGCTATAGCCAATGCCGGCCTGGTGATGCGTCTGGCGGCAAAGTGGAGTGCGGTTCAGTATGGTTATGGGGCAGTGGTGTATCACGGTCTCTGTGAGTAAACTGACCTATCGTGTCATTTTCAGTGATTTGATTGATTTTTTGGTTTCTAGTGGTGGGACTGGGACTCGTGCTTGCATCTTTGTCGAAACACTTGGACTACTCAAATAACCCACGTAGGTCCAAGGAAGTCTCCACGCCACTTTGTCAACATACTTACATGTGTCGATATAGTGTGGCCATTCGTCCGGGATGAGAATCACTCGTTTAACAGAACGGGACTGTTCTTGGCCCTGGCTGCGGTGGTTTACGATTACCGCAAACCACAACTCGTCAAATCTAAAGAGCGTAATTTAAATCAAGCTCTCTCCCATCTCCCCAAAGCCCACTGGCTCACGGCTGCCCTTCCCCTCGGTGCCCTCATATTCAGCCTCCACAATCTCCTATCCGATTCTAGTACCCTAGTCGCCTGGTCTTGGACCGGGTTCCAAAATGGCACCCCGAAAGGCCCACACCCGCACCTACACGCCTCACTCACTCTCGTCGTACAGTCTTTTGCCCTTCTCGTTCCCCTCTTTGCGTACACACACGTCGGCAGGGCCTACAAGGACTATAATCGTGACATCCTCCTTCATCCGCTGTGGTTCGGTTTCGGGGCGGCATCGGCCTACGCCATGTATGCCTACAGGGATTGGACGGGCTATGCAGGAGGGCTCGCCCATACGCTGTTTTTGATGTCAATTATCCCGAGTGTGTGGGCTCGCGCGGCGCAGTTGGGCAGAGGACGCGTCGCCAGGACGTATGCGGGCGCGTTTTTGGTGTATTGTTTGTTCAATTTGGCGAGCATCTTTACAGTGGCGTATGCGTTTGTCCCTGGGGGAGAGTATTTCCGTGAACGGACCGATTGGTGACTCGCAACTGCTTGGTTCCAAACGTGTACGCCTATATATTGACCTCCGTCTTGTGGTAGTGTCGTGCTCGCCCAGGTAGCGTGCCTCGCGCTTGCGTTTGAGTGGCCCAGCGCAGCTCGCATTGAGTACGCGCCATGGCTCGCAGAGCAAGGGCCATCCAGTAGGACCAGTGCACCATCCATGAAACGGCTCATCGCCCTCATTCCCGTCCTGTCGGTCCTCGCGACACTCTACCGCGGGTCTAGTTTACCGCCACGGCCGTTCCAGCCTGGCCCAAGGATATTCAATGCGGGAATTTGGACTCTCCATTTTGGTATCGATAATGAGGGTCGGGATAGCCAGAGGGGAGTAACAGATGTGATTAGGTCGGTGCGCTCTCCCAAGCAAAACTTTTCTAGATGTGGCGCTGAATGCCGATCTGTCTATGAAGGGATATGCAGCTTGATGTGGTGGGATTTTTGGAGACTGATTTACATGTGCGTTTGGTTATCCAGTTAGCGTAAGCGGAGAGACTGACTTATATCCAGCGAACCGCGTTTGGGCATCGTGATCTGTACGGTTCACTAGTAGGATTACGCATGAGCCGTTGCTGACCTATCATTGTGCTAGGACGCGTCTCGCCGTTGAGGAGTTGGGTTATGTATGTTCTTCTATATCTTCCGCAGGAAAGACTTCATATTTTATGGTTTAGTACGTCGATATTGGCCCCGGACCCAATTCTCACACATGGGGAGCAGTGCTTTTATCAAAGGTGACATGCCTTTCTGCATTGGACCAATTGAACTAACAGAACCCTCATAGTTCCCCATCATTAACTCTACACATCACTTACTTCCTTCTCCACGTGGAGAATTGGCTCCCGCCATCGAAGCTGTCCTGGATGTGTATGGAACTGCAATCACTGTAGTTGTGGCGCACAATGGACAAGGTGTGACTGTCGTTTTCCCTTATTGTTTCCATATCATTCTGATCTATTGGTTCAGAGGAAGACCCCCTAGACCGTAAACTACAAAGTCAGGAGCTAGCACGCATCATGGCCGCGTCGTATCCCCATCCCGTCGTGTTTTTAGGATATGTAGTTACAAAGCCGCATGCACCACGACGTGAGTCGAGTTCTTCGATTCCTTTGCTAAAATTTGTAGTTGATTGTGTTATAGCGGCACCGTACCAGATCATGGTTGAAGATGGCGAAGTGCACGATATCGACTCCGAGGACGAGGACCGGTGGTGTGAATACATCTTCTATCGCGGTCTGTATCGAACAGCCTACGCGCGCCTCTCCCGTGGTATCATCACCGATACGGAGCTCCAGATTGGCCAGTTTGCCCTGCCGAAGCACGGCGTTGGGGTGACAAATGACACGCGGCCTGCGCGATACTTACGGTCGTATAAGGAGAACCTTCCCAAGCATCATGTACGTCCTTGGTTTATGCTGAACTTTTTGTTTCTTATTTAGACCTTACGGGATCCAGTGGTTCCCCATGGAGTATTACGGTGATGAGGAGAAGGGAGGTGTCAATGGTCACTTCTATCATGTGTTCGGGACGGTACGTTCCATCCTCAAAGTTGTATCACATTTTCCATGCTTAATCCGTGCCACGCAGCCCCTGTATTACAATTTCCCTGAAGATGCTGTGTTGTAGGAAGTGTCTGTTGTGCTTATCGTGCAGATGTATGCTGTATTTTGGTAGACACTGTGTATCGTTGTGTTGTACCTCTTTCATGACGGATTGAGACGGTCGGCCGTGTGCGCTAGTTCACTGACAGGCGTGTTTACCTCCGCCGCATTCGCGCTATCAGAGTCTTCTTCGCCATCTCCCTCCTCCTCATCATCTTCCTCTCCTCCCTCCTCGCCCTCTTCATCGCCCTCATCCTCCTCCTCATCTTCATCTTCATCGTCATCTTCGTTGTCGTCATCGTCGTCGTCATCATCCTCTCCTTCGACATCTTCTTCCTCGTAAAACTTGTCCAGATCATTCCACGGGCCCTTTGACACCCCGTTCTTCGACTGAGATCCCACAGGCGACGAGCCACCACCCGGCGTCAGCACGATTGGTGATGCAACCCCCTTCGCCCGTATCTGTGCAGACGACAATGCAACAGGCGCTGGAAGCGGAGCTGGCTCATCTACATCACGCAAGGAAGACTGGACGCCCCTCTCGAGCCAGTCCGGCAGTATTCTGTCCATGTACATAGGTTTGCCTGTCACCATGCTCAGAGAACCGACTAAAGCGCCGTGATCTGCCCCAAACGCCACTGAGTACCGAACCAGCATGAGAAACAAAGAAATCTCACCGATGTACGTCGCCTGATCATCGATGTGTCCGGATTTACCCTCGAACAACACCAGCTTGACCTGTTCTCGCCGAAGGACAACCCCAGCACGTGGCTCCTGTTCGACGCCGTTCACGAGAGATGTCGGAGCGACACCAGCAAGCAGCGACGACATCATCCGCGCACGATCGCGCACGTCGTAATTAAGGTCGTAACGTGCAAGCGAGAACACATATTGGCTAAGTAGTGTCAGCGTCTTGTCGTGTGGGCTGAGGACAAACAGCTTTGCTGCTAGAGTAATGGCCTGAACCTTGACAATCGGGTTCTATTGCGATTTTTGAATGTCTTCGTCAGCGGAACGAGATGGCCGGATGACTGACCTCCTGTGCAAACGTCTTCGCGACTTTCCTTAGCACGTCTGGAGCCCATTCCGATACACCCTCAGGGCCGGGGCCACTTTCTGTCGAAGCAGAGTACTGCCCAACAAGCCAGAGAACACATGCGCGTGCCTGGGCGTGACGAATATCATCGATTTTGCGTGCAAGGTGTGAAATGATCGTGATGGGTGAGGACTGGGACGTTGTAAGCGTTTCAAAGGAGAAAGACGTAGTTGTGGCGAGCTGAATTTGGACGAGGTATTTGAGGACGAGGACGGCGCCGCTTACAACAACATCTATGGGGAGTCAGGCAAAGCACTGATCATAAACAACAGAGCAATACCATGGCCACCCTTGATCATGGACATGAGGGCGTTGAGACATTGCTGCGTCGACTCCGGGATGAGACGAGCGCACTTCCCAATGCCTTGAATCGCGTCTGACACCACAGCGTCGTCTGCGTCATCTGTGTAGTCCTAGAATGACCACGTAAGATATGCGAATGCATACTGTGGGGGCAAACGTACGATGAATTCCCGGAGAATGGCGGAGTGGTTGTCGACGTTGATAATGTTGAGGAGGAGCTTGATCTTGTCTTGCTTGACTTGGCGGAGGTCATCAGTGCGCACGAGGAATCGCGTATAGAAAGGGGCGAAGAGGTTCGGCGCTGTTCGGGAGATCATGTGAAAATAAACCAGCACGACGCGTTCGACCTGTTTGCCATTGCTGAGCAGTCGGAGTAGCGGCTGGACAATCTTGGACAATTGGGACGGAGGACCTGCATAAAAGAATATACGGGCAACTGCTACGACAACCTGTGCGCAATTGGATGAGTGTCTCAGCGACATTAGATAGCGATGTCACATACAGATGGATTTCTGCTCTGGAATAGAGGCTCCGTCGAGGTCAGTAGAAGCTTCACATCCTTGTCAAGCTCTTCGCCGCTTTCCCCGGCGATGGGGCGTGGAAGCATCGTCCGAACATAGCGAAGGAGAAGGTTCATCAGTTCGACTTGGCCCCATTCGTCAGCGTCCACAAGAATTTTGCAAAGCCGGCGGTATTGTTGGTGCAGCAAGTCCAGGCGGGTCGGGCAGACAGATTCGAAGGCGACAGCAACACTGCCGATGGATAGTGGGGAGCGATCACTGAGGAGGGTGGTAATTATGCCGATAAGAGAAGGTAGGTGAGAGCTGTCGAGCCTGAGGGGATTGTTAAACAGGTAAACTTAGAAAGAGCCCAAGGACGCACTCGAAACACTTTGGTATAGCCAGAGCAGCACCTTTTCTAACATATGGGCTTATATCTGCAGCGCACTTCTTGATTGCCAGCACGACGAGGCTCCCGATCATAGGCACCTTGATACCACTGAGCACGCGGAGAGCCATAGCACGAATGAGAGGGTTACTGTCCGTCAGGTCCTTTTGGAACGTGTTAATCGACAACAGCGCAAGATCGGGTTCCTGTTCTGCATATCGCAGCAGATAAATGTACACGAGCTTGCGAATTTCGAGGTTCTGCGACGCGACGTTTTTCACGACCTGGGCAAAATACTCAGACACGTTTCGGCCTTTAGATATGAACTAGATGAGCATGTCATTCAACAGCAAACATAAGACAGAGAAGTTAGCATACTGCGATAAGCCTCTTCATTGCATCTAGCTTCTCCCGGTCGCTGTTGGAGTCGAGCTGGCGTCGTATGTCCTTGGCCTTGTCATCACCCTCGAGATAGATTGCATTGGACGTCCGGGATATACTGAGGTCTCGAGTATGCTCCGAGAACGACTCTTGCAGTCGCATCCCGAGCCGCGAGGCATTCTCGGTGATCGCGTTCAAGTACTGCCCCGACATAAAGGGAGGTTGTAGAGGAGGTATGTTAGGGTCATTATAATGATATTATGTAACTCATTCAAAGTGGCTACTAGATATACCGTGTTTAATGATTCCATATTTTCCGCGATAATTACCTCAGGCCGGTCTCACTGAAAGGCAACAACGATGGTTCGACTGGATCGCTTGGTGCAAAAGCATTACTACGGTGCGGCCGGTCTTGCGACCTGTGTCGCTTGCGATGAATTCCTTGAAGCTACTTCGCAGTTCTTAATTCAGGATATAGTCCATTCACAAGTAGCAATATATATGAATATATGAACATATTACGCCTCGACGCCAGGCTCAATGGGCTTCTACTGTCAAATAAATTCTTCTCCACCTTTAAATTCATCCACCATCGTTCCAATATTAGGGATTCTAAGTGCGCAGCAAATACTCCCCACAAACCCTCCGTGAAAACATAGCACGTGGCTAACTATCGTTTCCCCAGCTTGAACTTCTTTCAATTTTGGGTGCGTTGTGGGACATTATGTGCGAAGCTCAGTCGACATATGATACAGCGCAGTAGGCTTACGCTTTCCTAATTATGTCGAAAAACATGAATCCTGATCCCTTTCCCATCCCCGAGTACCTAAGGATCGGCGGCGGCGGAGAGGAAGTGTGGCGCTCACTGTGTCAGCACCGCGGTATCACGCTTGATCCTGCGTACTTATTCAGACTTGGCTTTGGATATATTCCGGGAAACTACAGCCCAAAAACTATGGACCTTGTTTGGGGCGCGCTTTTGAGAAATATTATATAGCACGAGTGAAGTGTATTTGGCCTTTTAGAATCTAGTAATCACACAACAGTACAATTCATTAACTTTTCCTCCGATTGGTATAATATCTAGAGAGAAATTATTGGATAAACACTCATGTAAGTAGCGCTCATGCCTGTACTTCGGTCGCAGCTGCTTCTGCTTTGGCTTCTGCTTTGGCTTCTACCTTCTTTTTCTCTGCATTCTCTTCGTATCCCTCGACCTGGATGTCATTGAGACCAAGTTCCTCATTCTGTTCCCATGTCCGGTCGTACAGCTCGATCGACATGTTCGGATCAGGGTCGGGCGCGTATATGTTTTGCATGTAGGAGTTTGCAAGCGGGTCATCGAGGATGATGGTGAATGGCCTTTCTGCGTTCTTGACCTGTATAAGAGAAATATATGCGATCAGTATCGCTGGATCCGACGTTCTAAAGGCTTGGAAGAACTTGCCTCTTTGAGATTTTTGAGGAAAGTCTCGAAGTCGGTTTTCTCGATGGTGTTGGACGCGTCGCCTTGGGCGAAGACTTTGTCGGAGAGCTCCTCGTATAGTTGGTTGAGGATGCCCTCGAGGGTCGTGAAGCGACCTCCGAGAGTGCCGTGCTGTAATACAAGGTCGATTTCGGGGATACTGAGGCCCGCCGTTTCACTCTATGGCGGGTGTCACTGGCTGAACGGGGTACGTTTGAATTGATGGAATACCTTGAGGATGTCACGACTGAGATCTTCACGGTCCTCGACGAGAAGTGTGATCTTCTTTCCTTGGACCGATATCGCAGAACCAGATTTGACCTCGTTGTCTCGGTAGCCACACCGATCGCAGTTGGTTGACATGATTAGAATGTCCTGTTTAAAGTTTAATACAGAAAATGATGTTCCTCGGAAAAATCGAGCTCACCTTGAAGTAAGGAATCGTAACTTTCTTCATCATCGTATCCAGCGGATGCCCGCAACTTGAGCAGTGGCCGTGGAAGACAAAGACCTCGTCGTCCGTGATGGCAGCAGTGGTGATTTCGTCACCGGCTTTGGTTTCTTCCGATGCCTGCGATGTCGCTGTGGACGCAGCCGCATCATCTGCAGAAATAAGCCCGAGTAAGACGTTCTGATCCAGCGTCCGACGGTACTGCCGCATATTCCACTTCGGATCTGCCATACTTCCGAGGAACTCGATCCAAGAGTTTCCAGCGGGATCGTCTAGCTTGAGGGTAAACGCCGGCAACGGGGCATTGATTTCTGCTGCCTTCACTTCCTCTCCAGATTTCTCCTCATCTTCTTCGTCGTCTGTGTCTCCCAGGATAGCAGCTAGTTTGTCGAGGAGGGCCTGTATTGTTTTGTGTCCTTCGGGGTCCTGGATTCGCCGCAAAGGTTGATCCATGTTGAGGTCAGAGTAGACGTCTCGGATGAGACCTTCAACAGTCGTGAGCTGCCCTCGAGATGTCGGAGGAAGGGTCAGTTCAAGTTCGGGAATGACGATCTCGCAACTTGGAGATCGGACAATTTGGCGGTCAAGATCAGATCGCGCGAGGATTCTGGCGGTGTATAATGTTCCCTCCTCTGCATTAATCTTGAGTATGAGAAGTTATTGATCATATACGGAGATATCGCACCTTGAATGGTTCCAGCGGACTGGATCTCATTATTTGACGTTCCACAGTGCTCGCAACGGAACGACATGACAATTACTTCACGGAAGTATGGAATGGACGTCAACATGAGCCGAGTAGCTCCCTACTAGTATCTCTCAGAGGCGATGTGGCGCATAGACTACGATGATAGTGCTGACCTGTTCATGACAGCTCATGCACAGCGAGGGGATCTCCTGAACTACCTTATCTTCGATTTCATCCGCTGTAGTGAGGTCTGACGTCTCCTTGGAATCGATTGTTTCATCGGCTTTGACTGCGAGAGACCCGATCGCCGGGAAAAGCGTTTCTTTTTGTGCCATGGCGTAGATGAGGGGAGATCAGGGTGTCACGGTTGAGACAGAGCAAAATTGTTATCTTATCGTGCAAAGGGCAATGGCTTCCAAACTAAACACGGCGCCAAGCCGCCCCAAGGCCATTCTTGACTCTTACAGTTTGCTTACAATTTGCTTACTGTACTCGGGTATCCACAGATCTTATCTTGGCTGGATAAAAGAACGATTTTTCAACGTGGAGCGTATGCGATCGATGGTCTGGTCTGGCGCGGTCTGGAATCTGGATCCTACAAATTCCACATGCAGTCCGGCCATTCTGTTTCATCCTCCTGATGAGTATCCGTAATACGTATAAAATGCACCACGTTCATTGCCAATCTTCTGGTACGCCATACCCCTACCTTGAGTCGCTCACCATGGCATTCAGAGGCGTCTCTGAATTGCCTGTTGAACTTCTCGGAGAAGTCTTTACTCACTGCTCTCTCGATTCTCCTGATTCTCCGGTCGTTCTCCGGTCCGTTTGCCGCTCATTCTATCGAGCAATCGAAATAACACCACAACTATGGACGACCGTGATGGTTTCGACAGTGGATGATGCTTTCGCTGCTCGCAAGGCCCTCCTGTGGTTTTCAAAGGCAGGCACTTGCCCGTTGACGGTCTTCATAAAAATGATTGGCCCACCAAACGAAGTGGTCGGTTCCTTTTGCCGACTTTCGGCGGCCCTGGGCTACCACCGAGCACGTATCGCCTCTCTTGACATTAATGCGCAGACAGAAGCACAAGTCTCTTTATTCCTGTCATCCATTTACACTACCCCAAGGTCATCGATCTATTCACCTGCAACCCAAGGCCCCCTCCACCTTTCCGTGCAAGTAGAATGCGATTTCTCGGCGCTAGAATCGCATCCCCTGCTGCTAGCATCGGCTGTGCCGCCTCTGAAGTCATTGACGCTCGTTACCCCCACCCTCCCCGAGTTGACCAACGTCGACTTTGCGCACCTCACCTCTCTCAAAATTACGCGCCCCATACGAGCATGCCCCTTCCCCATGCACACCATTTACGATATCTTATCCTCATCCACATCACTCCGCGAGTTCCACCTCGAAACCCGGCTCGATTTTACCAACGGAGAATCCATGTCACCAATTCCCCAGTCGCCGGCTGACGACCATACACAGCTCATCCCGCTTCCTGAGCTCTCTTATCTCTCGCTCCGTACGAACAACAACCCAGCCCTCCTCAGCATCCTTGTGACTCCCGGCCTGCGCACGCTGAAGCTCAATGCACTGGACGGGCGCCGACGCGGCCGAGCCGAAGAGACTGCTTCGGCCCTTCGCCACCTGCTTCTGCGTATGGAGGAACCCTACAGCTATCTCACTACCCTCAACGCGCAAAATCACTCCTGGTCGGCATATCGCACAGGCAATGATAAAGGTCTCGAGGTCCTCGAGCTTGCTGGCGTAGCGATTACCCGCCCTGTTCAGCCTGGCCTGCGGAATGAGTTGTGGGAGTGCTGCTTCCGACACATGCGCTCACTGCGGCGCCTCACCGCTCGCAACATGGACACTGAGCACCTCGTAGAGCTCCTCATGATGGGAATGCGCCGCGCGTCAGTCATCGCGTACGTGGGTCTGGGCCATGGAGCGGACGGTTTCACAAGTTCGGGGGAGCAGCTGGACAACGCAGTTTGCCCGAGGCTGGAGTACATTGCTATCCCGGCACCGGATGCGTCGGTTGCGATGAAAACCTTTAAAATTGCGCGCCCCTTCGTGAAGGTTCGCGCGCTGGGAAATGGGTTCGGATATTGGGATAGCCTCTATTCCAGCAGCGAGGATGCGCTGAAGCCAAGGGAGGTGAAGTTTTCGTCGCCGATTGTGGCGAAGACTGTTATCATTGACGAGCGTGTGAATGATGCTACGCTGAAGGGTAAGGCGAAGGCCGTCGGCGGCGGGGAGGAATACGTTGCCATTGCTGCACACGAGAAAAGTATAGCCGTGGAGTCTTCGCAAGCCGCAGCAGTTGAACTCGGCATGGCTTCCACTTTTACTCCTCGCGTCATTGTTGGAGGATTCGGCTTTGGATCCCAGTTTGCGCGTACAAGGCCGAGACCTCTGGGTTTCCCCAGTCTGCGACAGGACAGTACCATGCTTCGTAGTTTTAACGGATCTGATGAGTTGTTTTAATGGTATTGTATACACACTTCTCATTTTATGAGCCCTTGTGGAGATGGCTTCTTTACTCGTGTTCATGGAAAGACTCGGAGGATGGGAGAGCGCGAGAGCAGATCCAAGATCCAAGCAGTGATGTTCAAGGAAGAGCACATTCAGAGCAACGCGACCTGAGGCGGCGTGAGGGGTGTGTACCTAGTTTCATCTTGGGTGACGGTCTGTCTAGCATTGTCGACTAGGGTTTTTGTGATCCATCACCCTACAAGCCTGCTCTGTGAGCTGCCCAAAAGCGTCGAGGTCGAACTGAGGGCTCGCTAAAGAGGTCTCGCGGACCTAGCTGAAGGAAGCATAGTGCCTGGAGAAACAATGCGAGGAATCGGGCCAAGGTTCTGGGAAAGGGAGTGTTGGCGTTGCTACTGAGTGAGTAACGCAGAAGTGCTGGAATCGTGATTTGGGAGTTGAATGTTGAGAGAGCGAGAGCGTGTGTTCCGGAAGTTGCACACTAGCCTCTTGTGGCGCGGCCACACTCGTTTTTGGTCAATGTCAAAAGTCATTTCAGCACGAAGGGTAAACACCAGCTGTGAAGCACTGGCAGTGTGAAAAGGTGTCGACTCGTTTCAAGGCTTCATTTTTAACTCGCACTCGACAGCGACCACCGACGTCCAGACGCACGGCGCTCATCGGCGCGGCGGTCCGAGTGTGGCCCGCCCGGTCACCGTCCATCTCGACGCGCCTACTTACGCTCGTGTAACTGGAAATTCTCATCCTGAAACTTCCGAGCATACCGGAAATGCCATGCTGCGCCCACGTTGCGCCCACGTTGTCTGCAGGGGTTCTTCAATTCTTTCGATGTTTTCGACATAGCTCCCTCCGACTGAGCCTATTATGCCTACTTCTATGGGCGCTCAAGATGTTGATCACCAACTGCGACCAGGTGTATATCAGATCTATAATTTCGTCAGTGGGACGGTCCTCGATCTCTCTGGGGCCGATAGGAAGTCTATCATAGGTGAGCCGAGCCCCTGTCTGCGGAGCTATTCCGAAGGATGTATGATTCATTCTACCCTTAGGTTTCCCAGCGCATCAAGGACCGAATCAAAAAGTACGCTTCATCTTTCTGCAAGTATGTAACTGCGAAATACTCAAGCGCTTAACAGTGGGAAATCTCACCACTGGGGAAGGGATATTCAATGCGAAGCGTTTTCTCGGGTGATTATCTCACCGTCGAGACTGGGATACGCAATGGAGTTCCCGTCGTCGCAAACCCTTATCCCGTCAGTTGGGCATTGGAGGCGCACGACCTTGAGCGCGGTATATGGCGGTGGGTTATTCCTCTATCCTATCAGCAAAAGGAATTGTGCGAAATCTTTCCCAGAATTCGTTGGCCAAACTCGCCGTATCTTTTTGATCTTTCTGGTAAGGGGGACAGTAAACCGGGATCAATGGTAAGTTGATCTCAATCTTCATTCATGTGTTACCCGCTGATTTTCATGTAGATTCAACTCTGGGAAGGGGGTTCATTCGAACCTTGTCGCCTTTGGCTGTTCAAGCAGGAGATGCCAAGTCCAGAAGTGGTCTCCTTCCCACGCGCGGTCCCTGCCTGTCAACTTCTCACCTCTCCCGTCTCGTCCCTTGATGCCATCGACTCAGATAGCATAACTCATATCGAAGGGAATGGGGATTTCACCATCACGACGACTACGACCACTGTCACCAAAATCACCAGGGTCTACGTTTCTTAGCTCTTGTACTTCAGCCCGCCTCTGTGCGAATTTATGTGAGTCCGACGTGCTAAACTCGTTGACAGAAGGATAAAGTCCACCCTAAAGCATCGCCCAAATGGCAGGAAAAATAAGTTAACGCTGTTCGTAGTCATAAATCGAAAGTTCACGCACCACCAACGCCCCGTAATCACCATTGATAGAAGGAGAACGTCGAGACTCCCAGTAAGAGAGACCCAGGCTGTGATGAAGCCGAAATTCATGGCGAACCCGAGCCATGCTTGTGGCGAATGCGTAATTCGTTTCAACAACGGATAGATAGCAAATCTAAGATGATGATGGTGAGCACAGAACCGCCCACTGCGTCGGCCAGTCGGTCAGTCCCGAAAGGCGTACAGCGGAAGCAGCTGGAATAAGGTGACCCATAGTCTAGAAGATACGTCAAGCGTGCGTGACGAGTGAGGTTGATGTGAGATACGCACACAAGACCTTCGACAGTCATGTAGAAGAAGAAGACACCGCAGGTGTATTGGAAAAAAAAGATAAATCGTGGCTGCCAGGACAGAGATGCGTCCGCTCGCAAGGGTTCGATTTTTCGTCCGTTCTGAAGGCAAAGGCAAGGCATTCATTCATAAGATCATTTTAAGGTGTTCACCTCAACAGTACTGACCAACGCCCGCGTCCATTGTGCGATCAAATATGTCGTTGACCGTGCACGCCGAGCTGCGAAGGAAAAACGCGCCAACAAAACACTTGGCAAGATCAAGGCCGTAGTCTTCAAGTGCAAGCCCAGTCGCATACGCAGCCATTGTCAGACCCCATGCTTGAGAGGATAATGTCAGTGATTCCCTGGGTATATCCGTTACACCTTTACCGAAAGGCCAGAACATGAGTATTGCTCCTGTCGGCTGTAATGAATTAATTTAAATAAAATCCATTGGGACCATGATGTATACGAACCTTCTCTAAACGAATCAATTCCAGATATGGTCGAACATTGTCTGTTACAAGGCCAAGAGGGAGTTCTTGGGTTGGTGAGCAATCAATAGAGTCGGTTCGGTGCTCAAACTGCGGCCCATATGTGAACCAAGTAGAGTGGAGGATTCAATAGAAGGGGGAGGCGGTGAGGGAGACAACTAGTCATTTCGCGAGGTCTTTTTATATTCTGGAGTTTGCATACATCCACCACACTCTGGAGCGATACAAGTAATATGTTTGCTGTAATGCGTCGTCAGCCGACGTTCCTAATCGATCACTTCAGTTTCATGGATTAATCCCGGAGAACGGGACGTGTTGACCTTAAACAGCAGCCAGCCGCAGGGAGGAGCCGATATCGCCTGGCGATTGGCGTCCTACCTTGAAGTATAATGTCTGTCCGAGCATCGAGTACACTCAGCTTGACATTCCCACATCGTTTTTTTTTGCATGGAGAAAGGTGTGAAGTAGACTCGAACCAATCACTATAGGTAAGTGGATGTAAGATCAAAGACTGTAGTTGTTTGTTCTCAAATTTGATCCTTTGTTCGAAGGCCTAGATCCTGCGGGATAGAGAAGGTACACTTGCTCTTCGTTATTACGGTAAGTTCTCAAGTGCCGCAAATGATACGCCTACCACTGGTCTAGTACAGGACATTTCGATTTCCGATGCGATACATTCAAAACTACTACTACGTACAGTCTATGGCGATGTTCGATTCGATTCACACTCCACCTCCGGGGTTGCGCGATTAAACTGGATCGATATTCGTGAAGCTGGACAATAATCACGCAGACAATAGAACGCGTTCACTCACCCTGGAGGAACCTCCAGGTCTGGTTCCTGCCCTCCCATTTGCCCCAGAGGGCGACCGGAGTACCGTTATCCTCGCTGCCAAAGTTGGTCAAGTCAACAGTGAAGACCGTCCCGGGAACGGAGATCCTGAGGTGGCGTTCGCATTAATCAGCCTCAGCCACGTCGGGAACAGAAAACCATACCTGTGGACGGTGTCATCGCCCTCATCGGGCCAGATATCCCAAGCGAGGGGCTCGTCAACTGCGAAGACGGGGGCGTCATCTCTCAGGTCATCGGGATTGTATCCTAGGTAGCGCCCAGTGTGGACGTTCCTGAAGACCCAACGGTTGTCGGCGTCGTTCTCGAGGGTCCACTGGAGATTGATAGTGGTCAGACATAGTGCCGTCGCGGATTGCGAGTCTTCCACCTACCCTCTGGTTGTCACCGCTATGGCCTTCCCATCCGAGAACTACAGATGTACCGATGAGTTGTAATACACTAAAGCAACTTGGCAGCAGTGCACATACTGGAATAGCCGTCGCTGCCAGAAAGGTCGAGGACGGTGCCCGACTTTCCGTTCTGAAGGATGTAGGTATTACCGTGCTCGATACCCATGATGGTTTCTGGTAACCCACTTCGTCCACAAATCCTGCTTATATGGCATATACGGTGCTCCTGTGTCACGCGCATCTCACGCAAGTTTTATACTTGCTCTTAGTGTGTCAATCAACCTTGGAATAATGCACCATCGATGCTTGGATTCGACCACTTTCTGGAAGAACCGACAGATTATACAAATTGAAGGGTGTGAGCCGCTTATCGACATCGATTGTGCCTTCAGCGCCGTTCATCGCATGTCTAGTCTCCCGTAGCCAGACCAATAATATCACGTGTCTTTTTGAGAGGGAGAGAGGCGACAGTGATATATAATGGTCTGATTGCAAACGCGCCTTCGATACCGTGGTGAGGCAATTCGTTTGCTTGATTTCCTTAAAAGGAGATTTGCGCATGGGCCATTCATCACATGACTATGCCAGATTCGTTTGCGGCGATGCGTCGACTTTGGCACTACCATGCACGGCCAGTTCAGACTCTCTCCTGTGCCCGAAACACCCGTGTATCCTGGAAGAAATATGACTGCTTCTTCCTCACCATTCTCAAATTCTTTCAATGCTGGAACATATTCACCTTCTCCATCTAAGCGGAAGCGCGCTGGCTCCCCCTCTGATAAGGAGAATACTCCTCTGGGCGGTCCAAAACCCTCGAAGCGTTCCTACACTAAACGGAGGACAACCACCGAGAAGCTCGAGCATGTCTTTGCAGCTCTTACAAGCGTCAACTGGTCCCTTTCGGAATTTCTCTTCCATACCTTTGCTACAAAAGATGACGCTGGAAATAAATTACCGCGCACTGACCGACACTCCAAATATTCCCAAAACTTCCTTCTCGGCAACAGTACCTACACCGTTGCCACTATCTTGGATCTATGGTTCAAAAGCCCAGATGGACGATCTCTCCATGGAGTTGAAGAGCTCTACTCGACGACGATTTCATACATGGAGATCCGCAATGTCCGAGCTGCTCTCACCTCTTTTGCGGCCCAAATTGTGAAGGATCGGGTAGTTTGGGAAGCCATACAGGCAGTGAAGCCAGACAGTGGGCTGCATGTATCGATGAAAAAGAAGGGAGGCCGTGATATTGAATGGGCAGATATTGGTTCTGCGACGGTGTCTCGTGTATCCAACATTATCAAAACACACCAGGCCCTAACGTGGTCCTTGCTGATGGCCATCGCGGTGAATGAACGGCGTTCCAAATCAGCTGAGAAAGTAGGCGAAAGACGTCCACCGGATATGGTGAGCCTTTGACAAGACATCAAGATACCATGATTGCCTGACCACGATGTATTGATTGTGACGCATTAACAGGTGTGCACACATGTAATCGCAGCTCTTGACTTCGCACGGAATAACGAGGCAAGGCTGCTTCCACTTGTTCGCGGTCTCTCTCCACGCAGCGGCAAGCGGGCCCTCATATGCCCCAGCTGCCTGAAACTCGGTCAAAAAGTCTTTCCCCAGGAGTATATCAAATGAATTTCGTCGATTCCCAGCCCTATAACCCTCGCCGAGAACGTTCGAACCTCTAAAAGCTTGCCAAACGCGGGGCTTGACATTTCCTCCGGGGACAACATGAGAATGGTGGTGCCCTCTTCGGCTTCCTTCCACAAATCCAGATGACTACTCCGGGCAGCCGCATATGTGTCAGAATTTATGACGGTTGTCGCAAGTCCAAACTTCTTCATCTTCACTGACTATGTCAAATCATCTGATTGTCAGGTTTAGAACACGTTAACAGTGAGAACGCCACATTACCATATCTTCTTGAAGGGCTTTCGTAGGACAAATGACAATGAGTCCAGGGTCCTTCGGGAACGTTACGTTTCCGAGCGCGAGATTGACGTCCCGAGATATGGCGCGAACAACCAGCATCAACATAATGAAGTAGCCCGTTTTGCCACCCCCAGTTGCCATTGTGGCCACAACATCCTGACCATCCATCACAGCACATATTCCGTAAATCTGGTAGTCGTGCGCATCGAATGGGAGAAGCGGGGCGAGAATCCGCCTCGCAAGGGCATGGCCTGCTGGTGTGTCGTACACGGCCTGAGCAGTGACAGGGCCTGCTTGTGGTTTGTCGAGATTTTTGGAGTAAAATGGCGCCGAAGTGCTCATAGATGGGATATAGGATTAAGAGAATGTAATATTATCATTAGAGAGCTGTAGATGGACAGAAAACGCGTGCAGGATGGGGACGCGACGAAAATAAATGAGTATTTGGCACTGTAGTGGCATTGCACGTGCCACCCAGAACACCGAAATTCTTCACCACGGTATCGGCCTTGCACGTGAAGACAGACTAGGAGGACCGCGGTATCGTGGTGGAGGTGCATCCCGCGGCCCACCACGCGGTTCGCGACGACGGTAAGCGTGCACACGTCGAGCGTGGTGCACTGCTGCAAGAGGGCGTAGATCTCCTTGCGGGAGCACTCGATGTGCGTGAGATGGAGCTCCGTGAGCCCTCTGGCATGATGATCATTCCGTATCCTTGAGGGCTGGAGGCGGAGCAGGGCCTCCGGGCTGCTCCTCTCCGCCATCCCCAGCCCGCCAGAAGACACAAAGCGTAACGCAAACGCTCTCAGCGCGGGTGCGTCGATCGGCGCCTCGAGGACCATCACGAAATAATCCCACGCCGAATAGTAGGTGAACGCCAACGTCTGCAGCGCTGGCACCGCCTTGAAGGAGGGCGTGCGCGCCCAAAACGCATTGATCCACGCGGCGGGGAACGCCAGCGCGAGGTCGCGGATGCGCGGGGCTGCGCACGGCGCGGTCCACAGCGTCTCTATGGGGAACATAGGCAGCCCCGGCGCGGGTGTAGTAGAACCGATGGTGCGTAGGGATATGGGCGCATCGCCGGAGCGCTGCAGGTGGCGGTGTGCGGCTTTGGTGAGGGCGTGCGCGTTGAACCAGTCGTCGTAGTCGACGAGGAGGTGGGACCAGAATTTGGGGCGGGCGGAGATCAGGGAGTGCCAGGTGGTGGAGAGTTGGGCGAGGACCATGGTCATGGAGGGTGCGGCGGGGCGGATGGTGGCGGGGGAGGTGGCGTGGTGGAATATCTCGAGGAGGACATCGTAGGGGAGGCTGGTAGCGCCGCTAGCTCGGCGTACACCCAGGAAATTGAATAAATAGTTTGTGGAGGTCAAATGGCTCACCCGTTTCGCTCGAGTCCGTCAATGGTCATACAAGATGGTTGAGGTCCGTCAGTAAGTTGAGAGACTAAATTGCCGACTGATCTGCCTCGTTGCATATATATGCCAAATGTATACCACGCCCTGCTTAGACCCCATCCACAGCATACTCTCAACGACCACGGTCCTCACCCAACTCTTCACCATCTGGCACTCCGTGATCGTCAACTAGAGGAATTATGATTATGTAGCAGTCTTGAGATAATTTTACGCGCTGTGACTAGACTTGGATTTTATTTTCCGCGTTCTGTTCCTCCTCCTGAGCCGCAAACCCAAGCCACGCCCACCAATCCACGCCGGTCTTGTGGACCATCATCAAACCCAGCATGACGGGCAGATACCACAGACTATGCTGGAAGACCACGCGGGCCTCGCGCTCTCCGCCCTTGCGCCAGAACCGCCAGGCGGCCCTGACGCATATGGCATTGGGGAGTAGGGCAGTGAGTGCGAGCCACCAGGTGGTGAGGCCGCTGAGGGGGAAGAGGACGGAGCAGATGGGGACGAGGAGGAGGGAGTGGCGGAGGGAGACGAGGGCGTTGTGGGCAGGGGAGAGGTAGGAGAGCATGGGGTAGCCGGCCTGGGCGTAGGAGCCGCGTACGAGGTAGGAGAGGGAGTTGAAGTGGGGGAATTGCCAGGAGTAGAGGAGGAGGAAGAGGGCGAGGGGCGCGAGAAAGTCGGGGGTGGTAGGGAGCAGCGAGCCACCGCACGCGGACCAGCCCATCAGCGGCGGGATGGCACCGACGACGGCGCCGACCCATGTATTGATGATGCTGCGCCGTTTGGACCAGGTATAGACGCCGGCGTAGAGGGCGATGTTGGCGGCGCCCAGGACGGCGGTGGCCGGGTTGACGCAGGTCCACAGCAACGCCGGGCCAGCGACGCCGGTGACGGCCGCAAACCCGGCGGCGTGGAGCGGCGTGATGGCGCGGCGGACGAGCGGGCGATTGCGGGTGCGGGCCATCTGCGCGTCAAACGGGATTTCCTGCAGCTGGTTGAGCGAGTTGGCCGACGCACTGCAGAGCGCCGTCCCGACCGCCGTGGACAGCAGGATCGGCACGGACGCCGGCAGCGGCGAGAGCGCGACGCCGGACATGGCCGTCAGCACCACCAGCGTGCTAAGCCGCGCTTTCGACAGTTGCCCGTAGATTTTCAGCAGTGACGGCGTCGTGAGCGCGTCGGTCGGTTTGTACGCCGACAACGGCGTGGCGCGCGGGTCGGCGACGGCGACGGGCCGGGGCCGCTGGGGGGCCTGCCATTGGTGGTTGGGGAAGAAAAACGAGGAGCGGTGGGCAACGCTCAGGCTTCGGCGCAGGCTTCTCGACGCAGACACCCGCAACTTGAACATCGCAACCAAGACCAGCGGAGTTGCAATTCCAACCTCCTGACCGGAGTTTCAATTCCTCTTTTTCCCCGCCCACCACCATGCCGGGCACCCATCTCCTCCCGCCCAACCTCCTCAAGCTCTTCGCACCCCGCCCTGCCCTCCCATGGCTCCGCCCCGTCGACCGCGACATCGCACGTGTCCGCAACAAAAACGTCACCGGCGTCGCACATCTCCTCAATGAGCTCAAGGAGAGCAACACCGCGTCCCTCCTCGCGGGCACCGCCGACACCATGGAGGAGGGCGAGGAGCCCGTCTTCACACATGCAGAGGAGATCAAGAGGCAGCTCAGGCGTGAAGAGAGAAAGGCCAAGAGGGCAGAGTTGTTCAAGCTCGCCAAAGACACTTGTCAGTCCCCTCCCCGCCTTGCAGTTTTGCCTCCCACACTCACCCCGTCCCACAGACAAACCCGCAGACGACGCAGAGGCAGTCGGCGACCCCTACAAGACCCTCTTCATCTCCCGTCTCGTGCGTCTCTCGTTTCCTTGCTGACCCCACCTTGCTTACCCACCTACTACGCCCACAGCACAAAGCCGCCACCGAATCCGACCTCCGCCGCGAGTTCGAGTCCTACGGCACCATCGAGCGCGTGCGCATCGTCCGCGACAAAAAGGGCCGCAGCCGCGGCTATGCGTTCATCGTCTACGAGCGCGAACGTGACATGAAGGGTCCGTGTCCGCAATACTACCTGCCCCACTCATCACTAACGCCCCTCCAACAGCCGCATACAAAGAATCCGACGGCCTCCACATAAAATCTAAACGCATCCTCGTCGACGTCGAGCGGGGCCGTACCGTCCGCGGGTGGAAGCCCCGTCGCCTCGGCGGAGGGCTCGGCGGCCGCCCCAAACGCGTCGTCGAGGCGCCCCCGCAGAACTCGTTCGGCGGCGGGCCCCCCAGGGGCGGCTTCAGAGGCCGGGGCGGCGGCGGTGGGTTTGGTGATCGCGGCGGCGGTGGGTATAGAGGCAGAGGAGGGTTTGGCGGTGGTGGCGGCAGAGGTGGTGGGTTTGGCGGTGGCAGGGATGGTGGGTATGGAGGCAGAGACGGTGGGTATGCGCAGGATAGGGGGTATGGCGATCGTGGTGGAGGTGGAGGTGGGTATGGGGGTGACCGCGGTGGGTATGGAGGTGGTGGAGGTGGAGGCGGGTTTGGGGGTGATAGAGGGGGCTATGGTGATCGTGGAGGAGGCGGAGGCGGGTTCAGGGGTGGCCCACCTGGTGGTGGGGGAGGGTTCAGAGGCAGGGATGACTTTGGGCCGCCTGGCGGTGGGTTTAGGTGGGTATTTCCATGCTGTTTACATTTCTCGGACCCGTCCCTCATCCTTGCTTCACTTCCATCCTCACAACTAACCCCCACCCATCCACAGAGGCGGACGCGGCGGCGGCATCGGCTACTCCAGCGGCGGCGGCGGCGGCGGGTTTGACAACCAGCCAAACGGATTCGGTCCCCCACAACAGGGTGGTTTCGGTGGTCCGGGCCCGGGTGGGTACGGCGGCGGCGGTCCTCCCCACGGCGGAGGGGGTCTGAGCGGCTTCAAGCGCGAAGGCGCGCCCGGCGGGTATGATGAGCGCGAGGCGAAGCGCCCGCGGTATTAGGCGATCCCCGCCTCGACTTGGGTGTGCCGACCAAGGAAGAGCATCAGGTGTAGGTACACAGGTATCTCTCACCGTGTTCACAACAGGATGTGTGTCGTTTGCCGTTTTGCGTCGTCCGGCGAGGAGAAGGGTGGTGTGGTGGCGAGGTGAGGTGGGCTGGTCGGGTATTGCTATTTGGTCGGTATTGCTATCGCTATCGGTGGTATTGGTATTGGTGTCCCTTGCTCTCCCTTCTTTCCCTCTTCCAAATCCCTCTTCTTGGCTTCTTTTCTCGTGTTTCGAGATTCTCGAGTCTGGACCCCCCCAAATTTCTTGTCTTTGTTATCCTTATCTGTTACGCGTAAGTATTACCGCCCCCCGCCTCACGCCGGGGGGCCCCCTTTCGATTCGAGATCTCCCGTCCTTCCCATCCGATCTTCTTCCCCCGCCAGATAAATCCAGATTAATTCAATCTTGCTCGTGCGGGTGCGCTTTGTTCGGTGGTGGGGTGTGTGGTGAGGTGTGAGGTGTGAGGTAGGGGTGGGTTGTGTACGCGTAAGTATTCGATGGTAAGCCCCACGAGAAGAATGTGATGTGGGGAAGGATGTGACGGTGTGGTCGCATAGGCTCAGCTGGAGTTGAGGCGCGACCGGAATCGCGACTGGGAGGTACCTCGGTTGTTTATTTATAACATGACCCTTGACGCCAGCTTGCCGCCGTTGGTGCACACTGCAACAATCGGTCTCCACGCCACGGTCGAGCAGTCGTGCTGTGCAGAGGCTGTGCAGAGGCAGGGGGGTCCTTGCAGCTTCGGACGTACGACAGACTGTGCGGAGTGGTGCGCACTGGATGCACTGCATACATACTGATGTGACCATGTCCAATAGAATGTTTTTCTATTTTCAATTTTCAGCACTTATGTACACTGAAGTATGGGTTGCAAGTGGCGATCGTCAAACGGTCGCCGTTTTGCTAGGTCACCTTGGACCTAGTAGGAGCCAACTTTGCAGTTGGCTCGAGCCTCGAGTCGTCGTTGTGGATAGCGGGCGCTGTACGGTCATCCCAAGGACTGTGGCGCTGATGCCACCGGCAGTACTTGAAGCTCGAGCTTATCTCGAGCTTCTTCACTTGGCGCAGTTTCCCCACTGGCCCAGTGTTTCAAAGTTCGACAGATCATAGATGGAGACGTTGCATCAGAAGTCCGAGTCGGTACCGAGGTGTTGTTGCCTTTTGCCTCGACGCTTCAACTTAGAGCAGCTCGCGTATGTACATACTTACCTTTCTTTCTGTCAGCATTTGAAAAAGAAGGAAGGCAATGACGCCTTCGGAGAGGGACCCACCGGCGACGGAGTCTCGTCATCAAGTTCTTGAAACTTGGGGTCAGGTAAGGGTGTAAGGGTAATAAGAGTTCTCGCTTCGGGATCCACACAGCGCTGGCGGCTCACCGGGGCCCAGGCCCCCACTCCGCCGTATGTACGCTTATGGGTCCACGCACGGCGCACGCACGCATTTCTAGGCATATCTATGTATCGCGTCGTCGTCTCACCCGCGCAGTAAGCTTAAATCAACGGGCCTTCGCCGTGCACATACCATAATAGTACTTATGAGGCCGACCCGAGGATGGCTAGTACATACGCAGATACGGCGCATTGTTGCAGGCAGGCACTCTGCGTCCCTGGCTTCAGGGCTACGCTGGATCCGACGCATCTTGTCAACGTCGTGTGGTTTGAAACTTTAACCTACTTGAGTTACAGTATGTGCATCATCCAGATCCCATGGTGGTGTTGGCCTCGCCTCGGACTCCGGAGTCGATAGTGTCGCACGACTATTGAGTGACGACGCAACGCAACTGCGCCCGAGGCATGGGGCCCGTGATGCGTCTGTGTACCTCCTGTGTGCACTCGGCGCGTACATATGAAGATTTTCTTTACGTTGCAAAAGGCTGGGTGAATTGCATGCGTGCTGTGCGCACTGCGGAACACGCTGCAAAGGCATGGGCCAGCGCCAGCGGCGAGCCTCGAGGACTCGAGGGCGTGGTTGGGAGATTCCGAAAGGGGGGTTCAGGTTGAGCGTGAATTTGCAAAAGCACGGGCGTGTCGCACCCATAAAAGGCAGTTTGATGCTCCAAGACCGAAGATATGGTCCGTATATTCTCCATTAATCCATGACGACCACCAGTGACCCAGACTGCCATACCTCTTCACATCCTGGGGTGGGGCGGCCGAACCGTGAACGCGTTTGAACGTTCGAGGATTTTTGCTCCGAGTCCCCTAAACAGCCCTGTTATGTTTTCCTCGGGGCATTATCTGTGATTGACATCGAATCTGCTCTGATGCAGTTTTCATGGCGCGCCTTACCCTTGTTCAAGCTTCAGAGCTCCGGATCTCCAGACTCCAGCACACCAGCCACCAACACTCGCCGTGTGTTGTAAGCCACGCTGACTGGCAGGCTCCGCCAAGTGGGCCGTGCGTGGCCCGTGGCCAATGGGCAAGGCACGGCAAATTATATCACCACGCTGACGCCCCCCGAATCGTGCCAAAATTCCTATTCCCGGTGCCGTGGAACTAGTTACCCATCCCCGTAAGCTCAGCTGAGGTAGGCCCGTGCGCATGAAATATGTCAACTTGGAAAGGCCGCCAAGGACTTGCTCCAGGACGCGCGGAGCCCGAGACAGCACTATCTCGAGATATATGTACTGACCTCCTGTATTCTTATTCTTATCTTGGTGGCTCCTGTGTTGAAGCCAGCACTGCCCAGCTCTTCCGGGTGCGTGGGCGTGGGCGTGCTGGCGAGCGCGGCTCCGTTCCCTTGCCACCGGACTGCCGCAACTCGTGCCTAGATTTGATCTGGGGGACCCTGCACACCAGCAAGAAGATCCTCCGCGCCCTTTTCGGCGGTCTCTCCTCGTATCTAAGTCTTCTCTGTAATCTCTCATTGTCACTTTTTCAAATAACGCTTCCCTCCGCTCACTATATTTCGTTCCCGCCGCCCTTCCACGTTCCCTTTCCTCCTCCGTTTTTGCATCCTTTCTGACACCCGAGCACAAAGCCAGCCCATTATTGCACCTTGATTGTTTGTGCGAACTCGCCCACCGTGGCTCTTCGACAGCCGACCCAATCTAAAGTCGACGCGGCATTTTGCCGCTCCTCGTGTTTTCAACCTGGCCACCGTACTATTCCCCAGTTGCTCCGTGTGGGACTTCCATCCAGGACATTGTGAGCCTCTTCCGCTAGATTTTGTCAACGTCGAGCCCCTGAGTCGCGTCCCCCAGCGAAAGACATGTCCCATCATCACGCAGCATACACCTCTTCTCTCGACATCCGCTCCAAGCAAGTGCCGTTGACCATTCAATTTGACCAGTCGAGCTTCGTTCCTTTGCACGATAACAGCGACGAAAGCGCACACCCCACCACCATCGTGTCCCTCTCCCCACCCTCCCCTGACGACTACCACTCCTCCTCTCAACCGACAGCACACGCATCGACGTCCCGCTTGTCTGCATCTGAACCTGTCGATGATGAAAAAAAATCTGGGTCGCGCCCCGAACGTTCGAGATCGGTGTCGAGCGCGAGCGTTAAGTCCGATAAAGAGAAAGGCGAGAAACGCAAACGCTCCCGCGTCACTCCGGATCAGCTGCTTCACCTTGAACGTTTCTTTCTACTCGACCGCAGCCCAACGGCTGCGCGGCGACGCGAGATCAGCGAACTTCTCGGTATGCAGGAGCGCCAGACACAAATATGGTTTCAAAATAGGTGAGTGCGCTATTTTTCGGAGCCGTGGATTGTTACTAAAATGGGTTCGTCATAGACGTGCGAAAGCGAAACTTCAAGATGGGAAACAGACAGGTCGCCGCGCGAGCATCGAAGTCCCTTCTCCTGACTCACCCCCTCAACTCTCTACAGGCTTCGAAATAGACCTCTATAACCTTATTCACGAAGCCGAACGTCAGTCCTTGCCATATCTCCATTGTGCGTTGACGTTCTGAATGACGCCACGGCGATTTGTTATTTGTTTTTCGATATAGCTGTGACGATCATTCCTTGTACCGATTTAACGATTGGCACATGGCGACGGATCGCTACCACCGTGGCCAAAAACGACCTTGTCGCGTATGTCTGCGAAGTCAAGCGTTGTCTGACCTGGTTCATCCACTCAGTCGGCTTTGGCTTCAAGATGGAAATCCCCTTCGAAAGCATCGTCAACACTGAGTTCACCAGCGTTGCACCTGGGTCTGGACTGGCCTCATTTTTGCTTTCAGAGCCTCCAGTTTTCTATCTTGAGAACGTTGGACCGCCACCGGCAGATGGAACCCCTGTCCGGCACTGGAAACGATGCTCGGACTGGACAGAAGGGCAACAGGCGTCGCGTGTGTTGCGTCATGATTTGATCGGCTCGGCGGCCCAACTTTCCCACCTTGTCCGCACTCTACGCAACAATTCTACCTCTGACATCGCCTTGCGGCCCCCATCCTACCGTTCTGAGCAGTCGACTTCTCCGATGGCGTCGCTGGAATTGCCACCCCCTCCTATGGCACATCTGACGGGCCCAGGGTACAATTACCACGATGAGTCGCCCGCGCCACCACATCACCAGAGCACCCATTTCCGAAAGCGATCGTCGTACTCCGGCCCGGCGATAACCACCGCCTCACCTGGCTCTGCCTATTCGAACGACAGTGACCGTCCCCCTCCCTACAGCGCTCCAAGCACGGTTACTATGACCTTTGCTCAGCATCAGTCCAATTCCCACACATACAGCGCCACCACCGCCAACCGTCCGGCAGCGCCGAACTACGGCGTCGAGGGCGGCCCGATTTACATGGAGTATCCGGTCGACGTGCAGCAGAACGCCGTCGTGCACCACGGTCAAACTGGACAGGTTGATGACTACTCTCATATTCCCATCACACATGGTCTCGTATCGCGACCGCATTCTGCGCAGTCGTCGGCCCCTCACCCGTATTATAATGAGGCATCGCGATTGATACACCCGCAACCGTCGGCATATGATACAGGTGATATGCGCATGCGCAGGGCTAGCGCGCCTTCCATCGCCGGCACAATGCAGACCGTACATCAGACTCATCAGCCCGTTCACCCACAACACCACCAGCACTATATCCATGCGACCCCGTCACCGCCGCTCCTGACGACGCCATACCACCCCCCGCCCCACCTCCTTCAATGAATCCCAGACCGCCGAACCACATAGGCTCCCCGTGTTTCCTCTGCTCCTCGCTTGCGTTGACCCGCGTGCGCCCAGCAACCAACCACCCTTTAAATAATTGTAATGTGCTCAGAGTCCTTCCTTCCCTACTTTGTTCAACCGCTCTGTCCCCTCACCCCCTACACGTTCCTTGCCTGACATTTTTTGCTCTGCCTTCCACTGTCCCATACTGTTGTGCTGCATTACTCACATTACCCAACATTTACCCTTAGTAACTTATACTACCATCCCTTGCATCCCAGCCTCGAGGACTCATGTTGGGCTGCGGTATTGTTCATTGTTCTATAGTTGTATCGTATCTTAATCGTTAGTTAGTTAGGTTGTCAAAAGGAACACACTTGTACGGTATCACGCCGGTGAATATAATTCATTTCTGGCTTTTGCACGAGTGGCTTCTGAGATCTCGGGCGTCACTTGGCTGGTACAGGCGTTCCAGGGCGTTAAATTAGATTTAGATATGCAGTGTATTATGGTCGTTGGGTAATCTATTGTAGCGCAGTGAAAGTTGTCGTTGACTTCTCCCTCTCGTGAGCCAGCCTCTGGTAGTATGTCTTGCTGACGATGTTGACTGGTGATAATATCAATCGTGGCTTGAATGCAGAGGTAGAGTCGACTCACAGGCTTCCATGTACCGGTCAAGACATCTCGAGAGGCACGTCTATTTCAAGTGTCTTAGCTGGGGCGACAAAAGGGTTGTAAAGTTTTGAAATACACGCACCTGCTCTGCGCTGGAAAGTTCAGTGCCGGGTTTGGTGACGCACTTTGCGAAGCAACGCTCGTTCGATTTCTGTCATACCAATTCGTGTGAGTGCAGGCAACATAAACGAGAGGGGAACGCAACGCACGTTCATGAGCTCCTGTGCGTTTGCCACAGCAAGCTCTTGGCGAATGTTGTTCATAACGTTCTCCTTCGCCGCGTTCATGTCTGCCATGAAGTTACTCGTTGAGAATTCCACGTCTTGGAGTAAGAGGGGTGAAACAGCTCACCGACCGGTGCTCCGGCAGGTGATGATGAGCCCAAGAAAGACATCTTTGTAGATTTTTTCAAAGTAACGAGACGAGCGAGATGAGAGCGAGTTGGTTGCCGGGAATGCGCACCGAAATTTGCGGCACGAGTTCGTTGTCGGCTCTCGATCAGCTTCCTAATTTAGACTCAAAATCCGTGCGAATTGATCTGACTCTCTTTCCTTCCTGCGACCGCGACGACGGTATGGGTGCACGGGAATCGACAGGACGCGGCGATGCCTCACAGGCTCAGCAATCCAACGTTCCCGATTACTATGAGCTGCTTGAGGTTGACGAGAATGCAACCGCTGATGAAATCAAGGTGTGCCTCACCGATCTCGTTCTCCCAATGCAATCAATCCCTTTCACAGCGCTCGTTTCGTCGCCTCGCTCTTGTTCACCATCCAGATAAGAATAAAGACGATGTGGAGGGAGCAACCAATCGGTTTGCGACATTACAACAGGCTTACGAGGTGAGCAAGAGATCGGAGCGTCAAGAGAAAGTACTGACTGCATCGCCAGGTCCTAAGTGACGAGCAAGTAGGAATCATGCGGATACTCTTGAAGCCACGGATCTTTAATCATGGTGCCAGTAGGAACGCGCTTGGTACGATTCCCATAAAGCCTCGCTAGTGCCAGAGGCAGACGACGAGACTGTCTTCGCGGACGTCCGAAAGGGTGCCGCTCCACCGCGCGCGAGGGACAGAGGCCTAACCGCACGGCATCTCTCGAAATTCATGGATCCTACTTTGTGGACTGGCTTCGATGATAGTGCAGATGTACGTTCTATATTCTTTCCATATCGCGAGATTGCTGAATGAATTGGACCTATGTCCAGAGCTTCTTCGCCCTCTACCGAAACTTGTTTGAGAGACTGCGAGCAGAGGAGGCCATGTTCTCTGCTGACACTAACTTTCCATCTTTCGGTTACTCGACGTGGCCATGGGCGGCCGTGGACAAGAATGACGATGATGAGGCTGTTAAACATTTTTACGCAGCGTGGTTCAACTTTGCAACGGCCAAGGACTTCACCTGGTCCGAGCAGTGGAATCTGGGAGAGGCACCAGACAGACGAGTCCGAAGGTACATCTTCCAAAAATATTGAGGGCCGTGCTCATTTCCAACAGGCTGATGGAGAAAGATAATAAGAAAGCTCGCGACGACGCCCGTCGAGATTACAATGAGACTGTCAGGGTATGCCTCTTGTATCTGTTTCTTTTACCAGGATGTAATCCTTCGAAACTCGCAGTCCCTAGCCAAATTCATCCGCAAACGAGATCCGCGCTATAAGGCTCACCAAGTGCGACAAGCAGAGTTGTTGCAGAACCAGGCGTCAGGATCAGCCACCACCGTCGGAGGGGCTCCTCGCAGGCGCCAGCATGTAACAGAGGAATACATTGAACAGGACTGGCAAAAGTTGGACACAGGTCACCTTCATGCTGACCTGGACTGGGCCGCTGCGGAAGGCGAGGATCCGGAAGAATGGGAATGTGTGGCATGCCGCAAGTCTTTCCGAAGCGAGGCGGCGTGGGACAGTCATGAACGAAGCAAGAAGCACATAAAGGAGGTAGAGCTGCTCCGCCAACAGATGCTGGAAGAGGATGAGGGCCTGGATCTCGGCGAGCCTTCTCATACTGATGAGGATATCCTTGACGAAGACGACGGTTTAGATGCACTCTCTGAATCTGCAAACCCTGTAGATCAGGTGGAACCCCCAGAATTACCACGCACGCCCAGTCCCACTCCACCCCGTGTTAATCCAATAAAACAGGATATTGCACCTCCCCCTGAGCCAGGGACCACACCCGTAGACGTAACCGACAGCGACGACGACGAATGGGCGCTCCGGAAGCAGAAGAAGAAAAAGAAAAAGGCAACGCGTCCGCCACCCCCACCCGCAGAGCCCCTTATGAGGACACAACGGCGTGCCATGAAAACTGGGCGCTCCGAGGCGCATGTAGCCACGTCTGATGGGTCCATATCCATCATCAATTCGCCTGTAATCGCGGCGATACCAGACTCCTCAGGTATACCAGACGGTGCTCACACCGACGATGCCAATGCCGACGTGGAATATGGAGATGGAGTCGGGGCTGTGCAAGCAACCGCATCCGCAGAGCTCTCCAAACGCGAGAAGAGGAGGGCACGACAGGCAAAGAAAGCTGAGGGGAGCGACGCTGCTGTTACCCTCGACGCACAAAATCAGGTACGTCCTCAACCCCTGGTAAACTTTCCCCCAATTCCCCACTGAGTGTGGAAAGGCGAATTTGGCCGTTCTCCTGAAATCTGTGATACTTCTATTTCCTCATAGAATTGCCGCATGCAATTTCTGTTCCGTTCAATCTGTGAGGGCGGGATGCTGATGGACAATGTCGTTGTAGTGCAATGTATGCCGGCAGAAGTTCACGAGCAAGACGAAATTGTTCGCGCACATCAAGGAAGCAGGACATGCGCTCGCCGTCCCTGGCGAGGAGTCCCCCAAGAAGGGAAAGAAGGGCAAACGATAGACAGGCCATCGGGTTGGATTTGGCGCACCCATTGGCACTCAACGTCCAATTCGAGGCCACTGGTACTTTGGGGCTTCGATCTAGTGGAACATCTGTAGTGGCGGTCATAGAAACTAGAGTTGGCCGAGCACAATTTAGATACCTGCACGGGTGCGAGACTTTTGGTCTTGACGTAAGGAAAGTTGAAGGAAACCATTGTGGGCCCATATCCGATGTCCTGGCTGGCATGGTGGAGCAGGGGTCGGTGGAGATGGACCTTTGGGGGCAAGGTCAAGGCTGAATGTACTTTGCTAGAATCTGTGAATATGAATTAGGACAATGATGTGACGATGGACATATGTAGATCCGCAGTCAAGACAGGAGGATTGATGGTCGGAGGAGCGCCACGACCGCAGGTCTGCCACCAAACGTTAAAAATTCCCGCTGTTTGATGATGCAGATGACAAAAGGGCGAGGGATCTCATGGCAGACTGAGGAATCCGCCTGCTGCCTCGCAGGGTCAAACTTCAAGCTTCAGGTTCAAGCCAGGTTCCAGAGCAGGGCGTGAGCATCACTGGACAGTGTCGGAGACACAACAACCGTAGTCAAACTGAAGTCCACAGAAGGACGCAGTTCTTTAAGAAATGATAGAGGGCGTCGTGTCGAGGTTACACCAAAAAATCGCTAGTACGGACGGGAGAATGTCCGTCGTCTTCCAACGTCCAAGAGCAGGCAGAGAAAACCAAAAGATGGTGGATATTGTACATACAGGAATTAATGGTAAGTAGAACACGCTGCAGACACCTCGATGGCAGGCTGTCTACCCCATCAGCTGTGAGATGTCGTCAGGTGGGTACTTGGTCTGCGAGAACGTCAAGAGTCTGTGGATAAACGAGATCAGAAACACGCCAAATTGATTGAAGGAAAAAGCAGGACGAACCTTTTCAGGCTCTGGATGTACTTCCTGCTAACTTCGTCATTCAAAACGTGCGCCACCTGATCCGCCGAGATCTTTTCGCGCGCCGAACGTTCGTGAATACTTTATACACGGAGAAAAGAGGATAAAAAAATCAGCGTCTCTCGAAGGGCAGAAATAGACTTTAAAGAGGGAGAAGGACACACCCAACCATGGTCACACCGATTGGCCAGGGTGCATTTCCAATGGAAAGGCGCAGGTAGGAGTCATTAGCGCGCTGGTACTGTCGCTTCTGCATGTGGTGCACTATTTCTGCCATGCGGGCTAACATGTCTGAGGGAAGACTCTGTAGTGGCATCGGTACCCATGAGACAGAAAAGGAAGAGGAACACGCACTCGTGATCGGAGAGTCTTGAAGAGGGGTTTGAGGTATTCGGCGGATTGGACCTGAGTGGCTGCGGCGAGCTTCCCCTGCGTCGTCCGCTTGATATGTTCTAGGTACAAAAAAGTCCGGCGTCAAGAAAAATGGAAAAAAAGGAGTATGTAGATGCGAACCTGGTCTGTCATCCATAGCCTCCCCCCACTCCTTCAACGTTCGCTTCAGGGCATAATAGATGATTGGGTACAGCTTATCCGGGTCGCTCTTGACCAGCCCCAAATCCAGCACACCCACATTCGCCTGTTGCTCCGCATCACCCTCCTTGCCTTTCTTCTTCCCCTTTCCGCCATGGCTCTGGTTCTTCTTCTGCAGCTCCTTTTCCACGTTCTCAACATCTTCCAGCGCCTTCTTAAAGTCGTTCTGCCCACCCTGTCGCTCGTGGCCCTTCTCTTCGATCAGCTCTAGCGCTCTCAGTCTCAACCGCCGCTCCTTATCCGACTCCCCGAAGAGTCGTATCGGCTGGCCTTTCCCCCGAAGGCGGCGTATAGTTTCCTCATTCGAGATATTGAACAAAGACGATTCAGGCACGGGTGTTCCGCTGCTCGATTTGTCGTCTAGCGCACCGTCACTGGAGCCAGGGTGAGGCGAATTCGTAGCAGACCTCGAGGGTATCTGCTCTCCATCCGCGAATAAGCACACAGAGAACTATGATATGTATAGCGACTCACTAATTTGTCTTTCTGAGCTTGCGCCTTGGCCTCCTCCTCCCGCTTCGCGGCCTCTGCAGCCTCTTGCTGCTCTTTGAGTTTAGCCTCTTCCTTGAGGCGCTCAATATCGCCTCTGCGCATGTACTTCGTCGGCTTCGCTGCGGGGTCCTCCTGAAGCGCTTTGCGCTTTTCGCCAACTAGAGCTTTGAGCGCGTCCATAGGAAATATCGGAATGAGTAGAACAGAAGTGGTAACTGCACAGTCCAATAGCGGCCCACCTAGGGCAACAGCCCTACGTTGGTGAAATGCTGATGTAAGCAACCAATCTTCCGCCGCAACCCGAATCCCGAATTTCCCTCAACCTCCTCACTCACCGCCGTCATGTCTGAATCCGCATCCACTGAGCAGAGGTACGTCTGCCTTATTCCTTTATTCTCCGTGCCCTGACGTCTCGTTTAGCCGCTTCGTGCTCCAGACTGTTGGCTTTGACGGTGAGTAGTTTGTCGTTGCCAACTCCGAACGTTGGATTGACCACTTATGTGCTTTGCCACAGCCCGTTTCCCGAACACCAACCAGACCAGGAACTGGTGCGCACGCTTTACCAGTCGCTTAGCCCAGGAGAAAAGGCTGACACGAGGGATAGCTTCCAGAACTACACGGACTACTTCAAATGCGTCGCCGCCAAGGGTGAGGACTTTGCACCGTGCAAACAGTTCAAGCGCGCGTACAACTCTCTGTGCCCCAGTGCGTACCGTGCTCTTTCCCCGGTCTCTCACTTTCCCAATACTAACCACCCGCCACCCTCGCAGACGAATGGGTGCGGCTTCTCCCGGTATCCCTCATCGTGGTCTAGACACTAATACGAATTCTGCAGATCTCCAAATTCGACGAGCAGCGCGAGAACGGCACATTCCCCGCGTCGCTGGAGCCTTGAAGGATGGTCTTTCTAGAACGATACACATACCGGGGACGTGCGTAGCCCGTACCATTAGAGAAACGCTCGAAAAATGCATTGGGTCACGTGCACAGGGTGATGCTCGATGTTTAGTGGTTCAACGTTGCTGTCTTTTCTTTCTCAAAGCGTCTTCTGAACATGGGGCGTTGACTTGTACTGGATCGACACTGGAGTGCAGATATATTGCCTTGCGCGACATCACCACGACACGACGTGTCAACCGGTCAGACTCACCTACACTGTCTTGATGACCTTGGCGGGGTTGCCCACAACGACAGAGCGATCGGGTACATCCTTGGTCACCACCGCGCCCGCACCCACCGTAACCCCGTTTCCAATCTTCACCCCGGGCAAGATAACGGCAGCACCGCCAATCCAACAGTCGTCTCCGATGGTGATGGGTTCGGCCCACTCGCGGCCTTGAAGACCATTGCGCTCTTCTGGGCTGAGGGGATGCATGGGGGTCATAATACTGACGCGTGGCCCGATCATGGTGCGGTTCCCGATTGTCACTGGGGTAAGAAATTTAACTTCGAGAAGTATCTGTAAAAGTGGGCTGCGACTCTGACCAGGACAGACATCGAGGATGATACAGTCTGATCCTATGAACACATCGTCGCCAATCGTAATGTTGAAGCCCTGTCCACAGTCATTGATCGACGCCTCTCTGTTTTTTTCGCCCACTCACGTATTCACAAAAAAACGGCGGGTGATTATAGTATTTCCCTTCGCCTGAACTCTTGAAGAACTTGCGCATCAAGGCAAAGCGCTTCTCGTCGTCTCGCTCATCGTTAATCGCGAATACCTTCTTGCGCTGCGCCTGAGCTACGCGCTGCACGTACGGGTCGGAAGCCAAGTAGGGCTTCCCAGCGATCATGAGCTCTAACTCATCGCGCGACTCGGTGGCGGCAGGCCCAGGAATAGGGTCGGGGTGGATTGGCATGGCGAGCTGATTTGATGGAGAGTGGAAGGAACTGGAAGGAAAGATTACCATGCATGATATCTGATTCTACCACGCACGGCGCCAAGCTCCCTCCAGATGTAGCTGAGCCATCAAACAACTCTGACACCATGGCCCAGGCTACTTGGTTACCCTACGCTATCAGCCATTCGAATATTGGCAGTACGATTCTAATCAGGGTGTGATGAACGTAAGTTAAGGCAACAGAAACGTTGTAACTTGTGTCTGACCTCAAGTTCCGACCACAACCATCCAATTTCATGCCAACACCACTAAGTACTACCATGCCGCCCACACCAATGCCCATTCGACCGCGAGCTTGAACTGACTGTACCGGAGCTCAAGGACAAATTCGAGACAGTGCGCGTTGTTGCTGCGCTGCAGGTGCGTGTGCTGTGCTTCTACCTGCAACTTCCGGCGAAATGCGTGGCTGACTGTTTTTTTTCCCGGTACATATAGTGCGCGGGCAATAGACGCAATGAGATGGGCGCTATTAAACCCGTCAGCGGTGTCGGCTGGGACAGCGGCGTGATAGCGAACTAGCGAACTACAAATGGGGCGGCGTACCCCTGTGCGACGCCCTCGCCCACGTCGGCGTTCAGAACGGCTATTCGCATGTGTGCTTCGCCTCCTATACGCTACCCTATGCCAGGACAACGACGACCACTATGGCTCTTCCATCTCCCTGGAGCGTGCGACGCGGCCGGAGGACGACGTGTTACGTGGGCCAGGGCTTAGATAACCACAACGTGCTGAATGTTACCTGGTTCTATTGTGATTGTGATTTGCAACAGATGAACGACGAGCTGCTCACAGCGGAGCATGGGGGGCCCCTGCGCCTCGTCGTACCCGGGTACCCAGGCGCGCGCTGGGTGAGTGGCTTGACACTATCATTGTCTCCTCCGCCGAATCACCCCACTTCTACCAACAGCGGGATTATAAGATCCTCCCTCCCACTGTACGTGTCTTGAATATTGGAGTGAATCTCAAAACTGCCATAGGTCATTTCTAAAGACTAAGCGAAAGATCTTTGGGTGAAGTGTATGGCCTCCCTACCCCTGAACTCTATCATCGGACCCGTTGTCCTCACCTCCCTCGCATCCTCCACATCCTCTTCCACGTCATACACACTCCACTCAAACGGTCCCCTCCCCCGCCGCTCCCGTCACCGCAATCGAAGTCACGGCAGACAACGGCAGGACGTGCGCGGATAACGTACCAGCAGGGCAAGTGGAGCTGGAGCCTGTGGGAGGCAGAGCTCGAGCTGCCCGCTGTCGGCGCGGATAAGGAGTATACAGAGCATGAGTAGTATCGTGATGTGTCGAGCGAGAAGTGGAAAGGGTGAGGCTCAGCCTAGAGAGGGGACGTGGAATTTGAGGGGTGTGGCGTTCGGTGGGTGGGGGGTTGCGAGGTGGTGAGCCACTGTGGGACGATAGGAAGGTGTTGATCTTGGAGCCATGTACATGTAGTGTTTGATACCTGTGCATCTAATATAATATCTCCGGGATGTAGTCTGAGCAGATAACCCAAAGATAACCCACAAAATATAGACAGCGCCTTTGCTTTAACAACGTAATAGTGATCATTTGTTGCTTTTCTTACGGTATTCTGTCAGATCAACGATTGCCCGCACCCGCACATCCATAGAGCGCCAGACTCAGACTACCGTCTGGGGGGAAAAGAGTAAGTTCGTGCCAAAGAACGTGAAGATCGATTTCCTTGGAGCGGCTCCAGTATGCGGATGAAATGAAAAACCAGATCATCGAAGACGCGTAAGGAAGATTCTTATTCTTATCCAGGAGGACCCGTAGGACAAGCTCTGAGGGTCCTGTTTGCTGTTTCAATGTTCAAGGCTTCCGGTTGTGCAAGCACACCGCCGCAGAACTGCGAGATTCCGTTTTCGGGCTAGCCTAGTTTATACTTGCGAGCTGAAGAGGCTTTTCCATTTCTCAGAGCGCTAGCAACCCTTGCTCTTCTGTTATTGGTAAAGGAGAGCCGGGATATCAAGGTGATGGTGAGACCATGTGCATGAGCAACGAACATGAACATGAATTTCCCTCGTGAGATCGTTCGAGGGTCGACTCGGAGAGAGTTCTGCGATGTCCCTCCAAGGGACTGTAGCCACAGCTGAAACTGAATAGATGGAGGGCGAGTATGAACCTGCGCAAGATCCCCCTTAAGTCAAGAGACCTTTGCCTAGATATATAATTCCGGGATGAAATAAGGTGAAGAGCTTTACGTCGAGAAAGGAAGTAGCGTCCAAGACCGCATGGCTAGACAGAATAGTCAGTCGCTATGCTGATTTGCGCAAGTGATCCAAGTGATTCTGAGTTTTTCCGACCTGTAGGCTCGAAATGAGGCTCATGATTTTTTTGAGTGAAGTGATGAACGAAGCATGATTGAGTGATGAAGCTGAAATTTCATAGCACAGCGTTATAATGACCATACCACCGTCGACGCACCGAAGTTGAGTCCTAGTCAACATTGCTGGTAAGTGAAAGGGACCATGGATTGACAAATTACAAGCCAAGTAGTCTCTGAGGTTCGGATGCCTTCGTCTTCTTCGCCTCGCGTTTTTTCCTCAACGCCTCTAATCGTGCCTTCACCACCACAACACGCTGATCCGCCTCCTCTTGTGCGCGTTCCTCGTCCAAAAGTCGGTCCATAATGAGCTCCCGTTCTTCCAGTTCTTTCCGCCGCCGTACCAATTCCTCTTCACTCTGCTTCTCCTTCTCCGCATCCACGTCCATTTGCTGGTCGTGTGTTGCGAATTGACTAGGAATTTCCTCCGTTTCGGCCAGCTCAGGTTCTGCCACTACCGTAGCTCGCTCATATGCTTCCCGCGAATCCGGCACAGTGACCGCGCCTCCCAGCATTTCGCGCTGAAAACGCTCATATTCCAGATCGACAGCGGTTGGCGTGGTAGCCACTGGTGGTGGCTGGACTCCAGTCGACGTTGGCGCCACTGCAGTTGCCTCTTCGTCATCCGAGTCGGGCGTTATGGGTATTGGTGCACGGGAAGGGTCAGAGAAGAAGTCTGCTGGGAAGCTTACGGAGGCAGGCCCAACCCGCCGCCGCTTCGCACCATTTTCGAGGTCGTGAGTGCCTGTGTCCATGGCATTTTCGTCGTGAGTGTCGTGATTGTCGTCGTCCTCGGCTTTCCGCTTCCCGTTCGCGACATGGCTTGCCCTCTGCCTTTCCGCTTCTGCATGCGCCTCAGACTCTACCCGTGAACGCTCAGCCTGCTGCCTCTCTTCCTCTCTTAGCCGCGCAACACTCGTCCGATGCGCCTTGCTTCCGAGGTGTCCTTCCCAAGCAGACGCATGTTTCACAGCTGTACCGCAGGCCGAGCAACGGAGTTGACCTGATGATGTATATGCAGCAAAAGGATGGCTAATCCTGGTCTCTTGTCTTTTGGCCTTGAGCAGGGCGCGGACGTCGGCCATTATTACGAACCAAGTCTAAGTCTTGGTAGAAGGGAGAAGTGTGTGGCGCTGTTTGGCTGTGGCTGTCTTTGCACGAGACAAACGGACGCCCTATCCTACTATTACTTACCTTGCCAAGTCTTCAAAACTAACCTCCGTCAATGTTCAAGGTTTTGATGCCCTCTCTAGACTCTATGGCTACATCATACGACTGGCTACTCTTACGACTTGGAGCACGGGGTTCACAGGGCCCAGGCTTGGGCTTGTGTAGCTGTGCTTGCACCCCTGGTGTCTTCCCAAGCTTGCATCTTCCAGTCCTGGTCAGACTCGAGAAGCCACGACGAACCGTTCTCAAGACTACGGTAGCATGGTTCGAGTGTTCCCGAAGATGCGACTCGTCGTGTACGACTTTCCGTGGCACATCCCTGGATTCCCGCTCGCTGAATATGTCACGCGTTCCAGACTTGACTCAATACGAGTCCAAGTCGCACAGGATTTGCAGGCTCTGCCAGGAGTCTTTCCTCTGAAGTGTGCAGACAATCGCGGGGCCCACTGAAACGAATTCCCGGCGTCGCACGGTAGGCGGCCCCAAACATTTTCATTTATCGTTCTGACCTGTGGGCGGGGGAGACCGCCATGCTCATTACAGATGCTCCTCAATACGTACATATCCGTCTGGCGCATTGTTGTTGACCGCGGGTAAACTTTCCTGCTGCTCGCGACGCTTTTCCTGAACAGCAGCCCTGAGTCCGCCTGAGTTCAATCCTAGTTCAACTGAGTGTTGTGGACGGCATCTTCTCAGCCTCAGTACAAACCGCGCCAGCAAATCTCTTGACGGCGCCGCAGTCACCCCAACTTGTCCCGACGCGGACTGTGCTGCTTGCTGGCTTGGCAGGCGCACCCCCGCCAGGCATATCTCTCATATTTCCGTGGACCTACGCAAGCCTCTTGATGCCCAATGCTGCACCGGCACACCTTTCTCGGCCCACCGGCCCATGATGGCCAAGATGTTTTGCCGAATTTCGGGTCACCCGCCAAATGCCACGCGCATACCTCACACCACCTCACCCCATACGTCGCATTTGCGCACCTCTACTCAACGTACATGTGTACTATGAGCTCGTTTCGAATCAAGCCGTGCTCTAATGACTGAGTTTTTGCATTCTTTCTCTCCGACGCAGGTCCTCGGCTGACGACTCATATTCTCCGACGCCACGGTTCTTATCATTTTCCGTACAAGCTTACTGCCTGAAATTCCGGTAAATCCTACAGACGTGTCAATCCTGAATCTTTACTAGGCTGTAAACGCGCTACACTATCCTGGTATCCGGACCCGGCTGGCAATAGATCGTTTCATCTTGGCCTTATCCTGTTCTGGAGTGACAGAATCTATGTATGATGTCAGCGGGACCAATTGTCGATCCCTTCAGTGACGGTCAGTCTCGAAGGGCCAATTATTTCTTCAACTCCCATTCTTCGTACGAACTCTATCGACTCTGGCTGCAGGGTTTCCACATTGCGACAAGCTCCGCGCTTCTCCCGACGAGTGTTCCTCAATCCTTCCCATACGCTGGTTGTGGGACTTCTCCTTGATACACTTAGTACTGAAAAACTTTGCTCCCGACTGTCAAAAGAGTGGGCTGTCAATACCGCATCACTGATACATTCCCCTTCCGATACTCAATACTCAGTCAGGGCTGTGTTCCAATGTGGCGATGATTGGCCGTAACTTGGTTTGGTCCAGATTTGCTTGCTGAGCATGAACTCACTTCGACCCGGATTTCTCATAAGCATAGCGTTTCCTCCGGAATGTGTGTAACTCACTGCACTATAAACCCTTGGATGCAAGTTCATTTCAACTCTTCCCTCGCCAATAGTCGCGCCGGTGAGTAGCCTCATCGCATACCATTTCCCCCGGCATACTCATGTTGTCGGTCGCCTCTCCCAGGTCGCTCAAACCTTGTTGCCTCAATTTCCTTCCACTCCAGCAGAACATTCATCAATTCATACTGTTCGTCTTCCCCTGCCCAGTTGCAATACCGCTCACTGCATCTCTTTTTGACACAGTCACTTAGCCATGCCGCTCATCGGCTTCTCAAAGCTCTCCACTCTCCTCCTCGTCCTCAGTGCTGCGAGCCTTTCCGTGGAAGGTGCCCCAGTTTTAGGGAAAGATATTGCCAGGAACGTGTCTCTGACTCCAAGGACCTCACTAG
The DNA here is from genome assembly GCA_018850815.1 of Asterophora lycoperdoides. Classification (NCBI taxonomy): domain Eukaryota; kingdom Fungi; phylum Basidiomycota; class Agaricomycetes; order Agaricales; family Lyophyllaceae; genus Asterophora; species Asterophora lycoperdoides. The sequence goes on from JABCKJ010000004.1 coordinate 172,324, forward strand.
AACTGGAGGCCAGAGACACTCTCCAGGCATGCCTGAAGAGAGTACGTGCATCGCCATCCTGCCACCCATTAAATTCATTGACATCATTTCCTACGCACAGCGGGGACCGACACGCCGATGGCCTAGGAAAGCGGGCACGGCCAAACCTGGCGCAGCTTTGCCACCTAAGGCAGGTACTGCCAAGCCTGCTGCCCCGCCATCCAAAGCAGGTACTGCCAAACCTGCTGCCCCGCCCAAGGCAGGCACTTTCAAAACCGCATCCAATGCCAGTCCAGCAAAGCAGGACGGCGAAAGGAAGCGTAACACTCTGTCTGATGACGTTGGACTTGTGGCGCGAGCGTATACTACTGCCCCAGCGTCGGGCAAGGTCAAGCTTTACCACAGCACCGTCGCAGATTTTGCAAAGGTTGACTTGTCGAAAAGCCTTGGGGCGGGTGATTTTAGCACCATGCGTAAGCTCCCGCTCCTTCATCACGTTATCTTGACCTGATTTTCTGCTATTTAGTTGCTTTCTATCTGACAGATAGAGCCAAGGCTTCGTTCGGTGCCTTACATTGAAGCACTTGGGTGAGGTGCATGTGATCGAGTACGAATGGAACGGCGTGGGCGTCGAGTACGTCAATTCAGCCCTTTGAGCTGTGGCTGTCCATTAACCTCGTCTCGTTCACAGTGTTCATACCTTCTCCGGGGTCGACGATCCGGATTGGGCACCTGTAAGCTCTCTCTATCAATCAGCTGGCATAGCGACGTCCTCACAGAAATTCACAGTACCAACGCTGGGTCGAAGAATGCGCAGCATACAGCGAGGATCCCAAGAAATATGAGTCCAACGACGAGGATGCCATTGGCGCATTTTCAAGATTTTCCTGATATCCATGCTAAGGACATGGTTGCTGGGTACGTCCAACCCCACAAGGGTATGAAGTGAATGTTGATCGTTGACCTGCCACCTCTTCCCCCTTCTACTGAAATAACAGGCCTATGCAGGCAGAGGGAGGTTCATGAGGTCCATTAACTCGCTTTCATCGTATTCTGAGTTTTTCCGTATCAAACGAGGCGTCACCAGTAACTTCTGGCAATATGCTGTCATGAAGCAAGCTGTTGCTGACACGGGTCTCGTGCATAAAGGCGTGAATAAAATGAAGTGTGCCGCTGTAAAGCCTGGAAACTTCGACTAAATTTCGATTAAGCCTTCGTTGTACATTTTTTAGGATATACATGTGTGTTTTTTCTCCGTTCCATCGCAAACCATCGCAGAGTGACTTGAGTTACTGGGGGCAGTAACTTCAAACTTCATAGACATTACCAACTTGTCCATCTTTCACATCGTGCGACAGAGGAAGTATAGTACAAGTAATAGATCGAAATGAAACGGATATTACAGTGCTATTTGCTTTCATAGAAGTTTCGAAAACTCTAGGTGCCGTTGTTACGACCATCGAAGTGCAGATGCGTTGCCCTGGTGCGCTCGAGCTTTGTGTGGCGCTCTCGAGCCAAGACTCCATCCACACAGAAAACCATTTGCTGTGTACTAATGCTTTTTGCTACATCTCGTCTCCCTTGTACCAACTACCTAGTAGCAATACGTTCACTAATAAAAACCATTTTTCAAGGCTGCTAATTGCCCAAAGTGGTAGAGTGGTGTCATTGGCCGCATTGGGAGAGGGGAGCTTAGTGATGCCGACCCGGTAGTATCGACAGGAGCTGTTTGTTCCGAGTCAAAGCCAGTGAATTCCCAACTCGTCGGGGAAGGCATGAGGTCTCGAAGCGCAAAGGCGAAGTATCGTTCTGAGTCCCTCTAGAGTAAAATGCGCAGAGCTATCATACTCGCCGGACATGGTACAACACTTATTTTAGAAATATTTTTCAGCGGCCATACAACGGCAGTATTTGTTTCTGCAAATAAAGCTATGCATCGCAGCCCATCCCACAGCCCTTCGTGGAGTTTGTGTGTCTGGAGATGGCGAAGTCGGAGATCTTATCAGTGCGCCACCATCCATGACCCAACGGCATCCGCTTGTACGCACAGGTAACTGTAGCGCGAGTAGCAACTGGCATCCAGAGAGGTATACATCAGCCCTTCGTGAAGTTTGTGTGTCTGGAGATGGCGAAGTCGGAGATCTTATCAGTGCGCCACCATCCATGACCCAGCGGCATCCGCTTGTACGCACAGGTAACTGTAGCGCGAGTGGTAACTGGCATCCAGTAGGTGTTAAGTAATAAGCTGGTAACAGTTATACTTTCACTAAAATGACAACAGAATGACTTCAGTCTCTGCGATATCGACACCCTGTGTTATAAGTATTGTCTGCTGGCTCTCAGTCCCACTGACACGGCCGTCGGCTGTCTCGTAAGTCTGGCCACCCCAGGTCAGTCCAGCTACATCTGTCGCACGCCTGAAAGAATGTTAGCGCTGGTTCGTGTCAACATAAGAGTAGATCCTACTGGATAGCCAAGCGCTTGACCTTCACCGAAGTTGGAGCATGCTGAGTGGCAGCATTGACTGTGAACCCAAAGTCGAGATGCACACTTGTCCTGGTCGTGCTTCCCGGCAAGTACGCCTTAGAGTTGATGAAGACCGCCCTGACCAATGCACCGCCTTCGTAGAAGGCATAGCCTGAGATCTGAGGATTGTCAATCTGGAGCTCGAGGACTTGAGCATTCCCTGTCTTTCCAATGGCTTCCGCGGCTATAATTGCGGCATAATACTGCGGCTGAACGTGAGCTGGGACTGGAGAAGGTAGAGTTGATCCATCCAGAGTTGATCGGGTCAACGTGATGGGTTGGATCTAAATCGCAGTTGACGATGGTATGAGCTCGGGGGGGGGGAAGGGGGAGAAGTCGAAAGGGCACCTACTAGTGAGTACTTGTAGCCGACACCGTTGTGAAAGAAGAGGGTGGATATTTTGAGCTGTGACCTGATGTTGGAAATCAGCAATCTGATTTCAATTAAAAACGGCCTACTCACGCGTAAAGAGCGTAATCCAAAGCCCACAGAGCGGCTCCAGCGGTGTTGCTCACTCCAGGAGCTCCCTTGACAAAGAAAAAGTAAGGCTTTGGTAACACTAACCAGTAACGAGGCAAATACATGGCAAGCGTAGCTGTTCGTTTCCCCCAATATATAATCCAAGCCTTGGGCGAGCGTTGCTTGAATGTCGGGAACAAAAGCAGTCAAATTTCCGCGTATTGTGGATTTCGTCATTAAATCGGAAAGAAGACCACCACTTCCAGTGCAGAAAGAGCCACTATAGTGATGCTGAGATATTCTAAAACCTCGGTGTTGAGATTCATTTGTTATTTTAGACGATATCGGACTTACGCGGTAATTAGCTTTCCAGGTCCGGTTAGTAGGCCAGCTTGGAACGCCGCTTGCGGTGAAAACCCTGTCGTGGTATGAGAAGACTCGGCAAATGAGGCCCCAAGGAATTTCGTGTGAGATGTGGCGCTCAGACCGCCCGCGACAGAAACATTCTGGGCGAATCTCAGCCAACTGCGTGAACCGTATAAGCCATCAAACATATACCAGGAGAGGGAATGAAGGCTCAACTCGTTCACCCAGTTCGTGACGGCATAACTACTGGGCCTCAATCCATTATTCTTGTATAAATCTGGCTCGTTCCCAATTTCAATATGATCTAGGACGATTCCAGCAGCCTGTATTGCCGGTGACGAGAAGGCCTTAACAATAGACTGAGTTTCCAACACGGCTGCTGTAATGTTGTTCGATCCTAAATTGACTCCCCATTTTACGCGGGTATCTGGGAAACGTTCAGACGAATCTGAAAACCGGGAACTGAAAACGTACTGGGAGGGAGAAAACTTGCAGTGGCATAATAAGAGTCTCCGACGGTAATGTTCTGGGCCTCGGGATATGGTACAACGGCGGTATATGGAGGAAAGATTGCTTGAGCGAACTTAGCAGTAGATAGTGAGTGGCGAGTCGAGGCTTGGAGGAGTATTGTTGCTTACCTGAACGTTCTTGTTGAAGTTCGTGTGGTCTTCGCTATCGGCTCCAATTCGTATCTGAAGCGGCTGCCCCGTAATCTGCTTCAAATTATCAAGGGTGTTGTAAAAGAAGGTGTTCTGGGATGTGGTTCCTGCCCAGTCGGTCCAGCGGTCCATCTCGATAGACAAAGAAATCAGGGATGAGGAGACCTTTGGAGTAGCTGATGTGGAGAGCAGGGGGATGGACACATTGAGTGCATATCCAAAAGAGGCAGATAATGCAAGGGACAAGATCGTATGCGCGGAAAAGCCCACCATGGCGGTTCGATCTTTTCAAGTTTGACCTGGAGGCATACTTATACTTCTAGTGGACAACTCAAATTTAGCACGAAAGCGGACCTTGTAGCCTCGCGGAATAGAATGAAATACAGCAATTGGAATTCGAGATGAGTTCACGATGGACGACGCTGTGAAACAGGTCGGTCAATATTGAACGCTACCTTTTGCATCCCGAAGGTAAATGGTTGAGCAGCACCGTACCAAATTTAGAGACACCTCTGGACGACCAACAAAGATAATTCCAATGAAATTATTAATACTAAAGGAACGAGGTCTTGTGGCGTCTCATCTGAAGCGAGGTACCTCGTCACCGTGTGGTAGTTGGTGGCATCGTCAGAAAACAAACTGAAGTCGTCAAGCTGAATTTAAACACGGGCCGGTATTTCGGATGAAAGAGGTCCCGCCGTCCGGTGGTCCAAGAAACACTTGTCCGAGTCGATCCATCCGAGGGTGTCTCCCACGTGATACCACTTCCCACTGTGTCTGCATTATTCAAATTGCCTACACCTACTAGTACCTATACTGACTTGACGCGTTAGAAGCTTGTGATCTGATATCACTTCTTCTATCTTTGGGACGCAACTTGGACGCAACTTGGACATCTGCACAGCAGGCCGCCAAACTACTTAGAACGACGAGCAACAGGATCCATAGCTCATAGTAATTGGCACCTGAACAGTGAGGCTGAACTTCCACAACGCGTTTCCTTGTACAGTGTACTTATTTGCTTTGCCTATTTCTGCGTCTTTTGATCCGAACTGCCGTTACACAACTGTTAAGTTAGCTCTCACCTCCAAAATGCGGAGGCATCGGGGAACAAAAATGGTCCCGACCCTTCTATGACTTCCAAACTTTAAGTACAGGGCGCGCTCAATCAGCTCTCGAGATTCGGTCTCTCAGTGGAAAGCCGCCATCGCCTGACTTCTACACTTCTGGTCTGTCGGATTCGTGCTCGCCGACCCATTTTTCGCAGGGTGGTCAGAATTTTAGCAACCTCATATACTTGATTGATCCGTCTATGATAAACGAGTAGGCTGGCGCCATCGGTGCAGAGATCGTCGCAAAACCTTCCATTTTCCAGTTTTATCTAGCACTGGCAGCCCTTCCCGACCTCGGCGACATCCTTCCAAAAATTGCAACCCCCAAGGCAGGAGCTTCTTGCCAGGGCTTCAGTCAACCAACGATGCAACGCTGGCCCTACAGACCAGAATCGACTTCGTTGAGACATTATTGTCTGGCAAAATATCATCTGTTCGGATTTCCTTACCACCAAGCTTGCGTGGGTTGAGAGCGCAATATGTGCGGTTGTCAGGCAGGCGCTCGGCTGTTACCAAGATCCCGTCAAACTTTTCACTGAGTCTAGGAAGACTGGTTGGCCTCTGTTGATCCTCTACAGCACTGAGGACCTGGGAAGTAGACATTAGGAAAATGGCTCCTTCCTTTAACAACGTCGAGAGCCAACATATTCCTTTCTATGATGATGAGGCCGGCGTGAAACACATTACCTCGGACTGGACTGCGTGCATTGCCAAAGCGAAGCCTTATTGGTCTCTTGGTATTTCTCATTGTACTAGCTCATTTATCCTCTTTGTCATAGCTCTCACGGACCACTGTCTTTACAGCGTTCGCGTTAAATGCTTATTATACTTCGAGGGTTAGCGGGCGTAGATTTGATTGCCCAGACATATTACTAACTAAAAACTAGTTGAATACGCCTGGACGCACTTTGAGAATTTGAACATGGCACAGTAGTTTGTAAACGTGCGCCAGAAGTGGCACTGTGGAAGTCTGATACCCTGGCTGATATGTATAACCGTCGTTGCCATGGTCTGCATGTGGCGGCATCATTACAGTTATCACCCTTGCGATTGCTTGCTCAGGCTGATTGTATCGGTGTATGGATGTTGGTATGTTTTTCCCAGATTCGATGAATGGCATGCATGCCTCGTGACGCGGCCGTTAACTCCGATTGTGATCTCTTCGTAAATAGGTAGTAAAAGTGGACCAGACTTTTGCAGAAAAAATAGTCTATACAAGTAAGGTCTAGAGTTTTCGCGCAGTGACACAGTTCAATCGAAGGAACATGGGAATGTCCTCATCTTGAACTTCAAGACTTGCGTTGAACTCGATCTCCCTATATTCTTCAGAACTCATCCCGCTTCCAAGGATGAGAGCCTTGCCTCCCTTGATGAACGCCTGAGGTAAATGACTATCAGAACAATATGCATGGACATGCGAGGTTTGATCGAACCTTGACATTTTCTCGCATAAATTCACCGACGAAGTTGAGGTGTTGTCCTTCAGCCGTATCTGTCAAAAGATGTAGCAATCGGGAACCCCGAATAACGAGGAAAACTACCTTTGGAGAAGGAAGGACCAACCGGCATCCATATGTTTCGTTGATGTATGTCGCTGAAAGTGCCGTTGGATTTGATCATGCTGTCCAGGCCCTCTGCAGCATTTACGCTGGCGTTTCGAATAACGAGAGAGTGCCGGAGCGCTGCACACCATCGTCCAAACCAGCGGTCGGTGTCGATGACTTGCTTTTTGCCATCAACGACAAAGAAGTCCCACTCCTGAAGCTGGAGAAAGCCACCTGACCGAAGAGCCATTGACGCGTCACCGATCAGAGAATTGTAATCCTTGATTCCTGTCTGTCGTGTTTAGACAGCGTTTCTAGAATTTTTGAAGAAGAACATCTCACCCATGGCGATCATGCGCCCGTTCACAACGTCGAATTGATTTCTGTACATGTGAAGGCCTTCGTTGGCATCGCACTATTGATGTGTCAAGGAGTTCCTGACAGCCATCATTCGGTGTGGCGGTTAACCTACCACGTCAATCCTGAAGAGCGAAAGTCGTGTCAATTGCTGTAAACACATTTCTTCTTCACAAAGGACTTACCTCAGGTTTTCTGGGGCGAGACTGTCAAAAAACGAAATTATTAGCAACGACAATTCAATATTTGGCGGCCACATACTTTACGTCCATTGGTGCGATATCAGCGCCGACAACAGAGCAGTGGGGAAACTCTCTCGCCATGTCCATCGCCCTGTGAGTGCGGTATGATATGTAAATAGCCCGGTTCGAATGAATGAAATCCAAGAAGATCACTTTACCATGCGCCAGTACCGCACCCAAGGTCGAGAATAGCCTTATTCCGGCCGTCCTGACGGGAAAGGTATTCTTTCACAGGCGCAATATAATTGCCCCCGATAAGCATTTTCAAGAGGACATGTTGATTATCTGGGGGAAAACCACAGAATTAGCACCCATTAGTCAGACTCGACGCCATATTGAGTGGGATCGGACTTACTCAAACGGGCAACTTCCTCATTATTTACTGGGAGTTGATATACATCTTTGCGAGGGGAAGGCTTTTTCACAACGGGAGTACCATAGCGAAATCTGCGGAGATGTTAGATGAGAATATGACGTGTTGTGTGTTTACTGGGAAGAGAAGCTAGGTGATCGTGTAGCAGCTTGTTGAGCATGTCCAGGTGCCGAGCTGGAGACAGAGCGACAAGACCGGGAAAGAGCCAGAGAACGAAATATTGATGGGCGGAGTAGCGCAGCGGGCATATTTAGATAGAACGAAACGAGAAGACTAGAACGGGTAGTGAGGCTCTCTTCATGCGCGATAGAGGTATAAGAAGCACCAGACTTGGGAATTTCTTGGTGCATCCTTTTTTTACTGTGACTCCGCACACGTTGAATCAAGGACGCAGGTGGAACAATTGCGAACCCAATCCCACGCGTAACAGACACCGGGCCAATTGTCTTCTGGATTTAGAGTTTCCTGTAACGTAGGTCCGGACATGGGGAGTGCATATTGCAAAATCTAGCAAGGTCACACGCGAAATCGATGAAACGTTGGCTCTAAGTCTGATCCTGATCGTTGTTGAGACCACAAGCACGTGTTACTCCTACGAAAGGTCACAGAAATCATTCGAGCCGCTCCAGCACAAGTGAGCACGTCGTCGTAGACCAGGAAGAAGATTGATGACCCAAGGGCCAAGATACTCAAACTTTGTTCAAGCATCTAGCCATCATCGGATCACCCGAACTGTACACACCACCTCACCTCGAGGCTCCCAAACCATATGTCCATCCTCCATCCTGTGCGGGGTTCCTCGCTGGAACCTAGACCAGTCCCTGTTGAAGCCGCGGAGAGCTGATTACAGTCGACCAACGCTACCGCGAAATCGGTGTAATCAAACCACTACCTATGGACCTAGGTACTTCGCGTCTCCGGGCTTGACCTACAGGAGTACCGCCCTGTTAGCTTAATACCCTTGCAAACACGTTTTTGCCGGCTATCAACTAGGAATCTGCCCTCCCTGGACACCTCGCCATTTTCTAGCTAGCGCCACTGTGCCTCTCTCGCCGAACCCTGGCGACAAGAGCATCACGCACACGAATGTCTTCAGATGCGAACTATGTAACTTATCTCCAATCGCCGGTTTTTTCCCCGAGTGGAGCGGAAAGCTCCGGAGACGGCCTCAAATGGAACATTTACTCTGAATCATACAGCGTCCGTCTCTTGCGCCTGCCGTCGGTTAATGGGTTGCAAACTTGCATGACGACTTTGCACTGGTGGAGCACGTTTCGTAAGGCCGAACTGCCAAATGGCTGGTCTTGATGCAGCTACAAGGAAAGATACACGCGTGAAACAACGAGAGGAACTATGTTATTCATATATGGCATATCCCGGGGCAACATTCTGGACAATTGTTATCTGACATCGGCTGGCGGGTGCGCTATTCGTTCCAAGGATTAATCAGCCCCTTGACAGAATGGACACGACCGTGACTTCTTTGATGATCATCAGGCTGCACCAGAGCACCTTCATAAACCTCCTAACCCTGCCCCACATGCTTAAGCGCGTCTCTATCTCTCACAGCCATGGCGGCCGTCTCTCCTATCACGGTGGAACTGCTCAAAGGTTAGCATGTTCCCTCTCCACCGCTGAATTCTCACACCAACGTACAGTTTATCTTAGCGGTCGGGTTGGCAGCGCCGATCACCGCAGCGGTAGTGACCCTCGCGCGGTTGTTTGAACGGACTAGGAAAAAGAAGCTTGGCTGGGACGATGGGCTTGCTGCGCTATCTATGTTGATCCTCGTCATATTCGTGGTGGGCCTTTTCGTTCATTTGGGCGATCCAAGTATGTGCGGTGATTTAGCCTTTGGCAGCTTGCTAACAAACCACCACCAGCGCACTTGTCATATACAACCAGAGTGGGAATGTATTATGTCCTATCTCAGGGGTTCTACGGTGTTATATGGTATGTATCGAGCATCGAATATTGTCGTTTAATGAACGCCAGCCAGGACCGCACGTTTGTCAATCCTTTTCTCAATTGTCCGAATCACACCTTCTGGGACTGCGAAGAAGGTTTTGTATGGCCTCGTCGGTTCATTCGTACTTGTCTGGGCTATACTGTTTGCGCAAGTATTCTGGGTTTGTGAAAACCAGCCCCTCTGGAAGGTAGGCCGAACGCATTACATCAGGGGCCGCAGTTTTTGACTTCTGTTTTTTTAGGATACACCTGCGCCTCAATGTGCTCTTGGGAGGGACGTAGCAATTGCGCAACTCATTAGTACGTGAAGCCCGCCGGCACATTTTTCGGATTTGTTCTTAGCATACGCCCACTAGGTGATATTTATGCTGATGCTGCCTTGATTGCGGCGCCTCTGAGACTTCTTTGGAACTTGGGCGTATCTCGGTCCCAAAAAAACCGCCTGCTCTTGGTGTTCTCGTCCAGCATAGTAACCTCTGTGGCGAGTCTCATCCATGCGTACTATGTCCTTCGAGTGGGCGGGCTGGATGAAGTATTCGTCGCAGTCGTGGAGGTGCGCAATTGAAATCAGATTCTCATATGTGCTAACAACGGCTTTCGAAGATATGTGTTTCCCTCCTAGTCTGTAACCTTGCCGTTATAGTCGGACTGGCCGCACGCATCATAGACTCCCGCGGTGGAAAATCGAACGGATTGCGCTCTGACAGCTTCGGCATGTCGTCGACGTCGCGCTCGAAAATAACGACCACTGGCAATGGTCATGTGGGAGTACGATCCGTCGAATTCACGTCGACGCGCACAGTCGACGATGGGCTGAACGTGGTCAAGGTCGTCGACATTCACTCAGGTCCGTTTGGCGACTCGACGTATCCGAGAGAGGGGGATAAGGTGTTTCCCTATCCAAAACAACACACCTACCACGAGAGTAACTGGGCGTAAGGCGTACTCCTGGAGGTGGTTTGAAGCTTGATGGACTTTTTGGTTGACCCCGGAAACATGGAAGGTTCTTGTAACTTATTGTATTTCATTGCTGTACCACAGGTGTGCAGTCCAAATCGATCGCTACCAATATATGTACCTCGGTTTAGAGAATTATGTACATCAATGTCGCCAACCAATGTCATGGCCATTCACCATCATGGGTTCCACAAACCCCCGAAATGTCCATGGCCGATGCACAACTTCCTCTTCTCCTTCGGGTTCACTTTGATCCTGCGACCATCGCATACCATAGCCTTCTGGGACTCGGATTTCATACACCAGAACTTGATGTGGAAGCCAATGCAAGTTTCGCCATGACGCCCCATCCATCACCTTCCAGAACAACGCGACCGCCTTCTCGTTGATAACAGCTACGGGCCCAGAAGGATTTCCCCACCAGCCAGCACTGCTTCCCCGTTTATTACGCTCATCCTCGTCCGCATCAGGTGGCAGTTGTGAGCGATGAGAGTGTTTCGACCACGCGCGCGCTCCGGCAGTAAGTTCAGCTTTGTTAGGCATGAGAAATGCAGTGAGACAGGCTTCGGAGCTAGGTGGTGTGGAGCCCAAAGCAGATCCTACGGTATAGGCCAGCCCATGCGACAGATGGATAAAGAGTGGGTTTTTGGTGATGATCTCAGTGTTGGCGGATTCTGAAGAAAGATATTCGAAAACTTTGGCGCGTTCAGCAGCCGCTGAAGGCAATTCCTCCATTGAGTGACAGTGAGGCGCATTCATCTGGTGACATTGAAGGGAGTACTTACTGGCACACCTTGATCGGAGATGATGGCTGTTTGGATCCGTCGACATCGGCTTCCCTGGCATCGCCGAAATCCGAGGAGAGTTGGAGCCTGGAGGAGAGTCTTTTGTGCAACACTATGCAGGGTTTCAACAAGTGCGTAGCCCTCTGGCTCTCGAATCGCCAGTTTTGACGTATATTTATCTAGGTATTACCCCCCCGACTATGATCCTTCGCATGGCAGCCTCAACACTTACAGAGGTGCGTAGTTGAATACCCCATCTGACGAAGTGGCAATCTAATAGTCCTTTAGGCAAGCATGCGTTGGGAGATAGGGCTCGAAAAATCGACCAGGGCATCCTCATAACACGTTTCGAGCTGCCTTTCAATATCTGGTGGTATGTCATATGATTTATGAGGTTGAAGTCTGCACCCGACGAAGTTATATCTTTGCCAGTGGGACATGCAACAACCACATCGGCATGGGCGTACGGTACAACGCGGAGAAGAAGAAAATAGGAAACTACTACTCGACCCCGATTTTCTCCTTCCGATGCAAATGCCATCTGTGCGATGGTTGGTTCGAAATCCAGACCGATCCCAAGGTACGCCCTCTTAGCACACTACCGTTTCACATGGCTGACGCACCTTGTACCTTGTTGCGTAGAATACTCGATACGTCGTGGTATCTGGAGCCAGGCAAAAGGACGAAGACTGGAATCCAGAAGAGAACGGCGGATACGCTGTTCATGGTACGTTCCGCGTCACGAAGTATTATAATTGAAACTTCATTTCATCCTCAGATACGGAGGGTGTAGCTGCGCCTGTAGATCCACTGGCAGCATTAGAGAAGACGACGGACGCACAGAACCATTTGAAGAATGTCCAAGTGCCTCGGCTGGAAGAGTTACAAGCGGTTTCCACCCAGTATAACGCCGACCCATACGCCCTATCCAGAAAAGTCCGGAAACGCTTCCGTGAGGTCAAGAAAGTAGAGCAGCGAAAACAGCGCGCGGATGATCACATCAAAGACCGCTACGGACTACCAGCGTCGCTGAGTTTGCTGGAGGAAGACGAGTCATCAAGAAAGGAGGCGAAAGAGGAATGGCAGCGAGGACAGCGTGCGCTGTCATTGGAGCAGAGCAGCAAACGTCGAAAGCTGGATGTTGACGTTATGTCGATCCCGAGTTCATCGTCTCTGTCGAAGCTTACGAGTCGTCCGAGCTTATTATCGCAAAAGCCGGCGTCAAAAAACCCTGTCGAATCATTGCGTGCTCGAATACTGGAGAACACTGCTCGTCAGACGAATCCCTTCGATCGATCGTGGGCAGCGACGAGTAGAGATAGTGGTCGCGGACTGATATGAAAGGTCGTTCTAGCGCGTTCACAATTAACATACCCTCATCACTGTATCTGTATCTTGTAGAACTGTATGTAGCTTTGTGTGTATATCATTCGGACATAGGCCGAGTCAGCAAGAAGGTCGATAGCAGTAAAACAACAGGAGGTAGTACAGAGAGCGCATAACCAAAGAAAATAATAGTGGCAACGATAGGCGGAGGTGGCTGTCACAAGGGGTAAGGGGAGAGCAGAGGTAGGGGGAACGTAAATAATTGACTCCAGAGAACCATAGGATAAGATAAGCCAAAAAAAACACGAGCGGAAAGAATTATGGAACGGCAAGTGATGTTAGTGGGAGAAAAACGGAAAGAAAGAGGAATAAACTAAGAGCCCATACATACAACTACGTAGTGAAGATCGCCCACGGTTGTTCCTGCGTAGGCATCGGACTGTCCCATTTCCAATCCCCGGATTGATAATATGCTGATTCCCCTCCGTCGATCTCCTTCCAGGGTCCTAGGCGTAGAAGGTCCGGCAGCTCCTCCGTTTTCGATTCTGTCGATGATAATAGTGCATGATGTGCAGTATCCGCTTCTGAGCCAGATTCAGGACTAGGGTTTGTAGAAGATGATGACACCAGCTCCGGCGTCGGTGCCTTCGAGTCGTCGTCGTTGTCGTCGTCGAGCGTCCCAAACGACGAAAAGTCGAAGAATTCGACAAATTCGTCTGCCGGAGGCTTGGGCGAAGATGATGAAGACGGCATACTCGATTCTCCAAGGCCACCTAGTGAAGAAAGCCCGAGTGCAGCCTCGGGGCCCTCTGGGACAGTGCCGTACCCCTTGAGAATCTGATCCAATGTCTCCGAAATGTCGGATGACAATGATTCCTGTTGGCCCTCTCCTGCCATCTTTATGAGTTCAGTCATCTGTTCCAAGAATGCACTGGCGTCCTCCTCGGTCTTCACGTTCTCCACAGCCTCAGCCTTCTTCTTGAGCGCGTCACTCGGTGGTCCGTCCCATTCGGTCTTGACACGCTTGGGCGGTGACGGTTCGTTCGTCGCGGAACCTGACGCGACGGGACTTGTTCCAAAGGCGAGAAGATTGTCATCTTCTCGTGGGCGCTTGACGCTGCCCGAAGAGGCAGGAGCCTGCCCCTGGTCGGCAGCAGATGGTATAGGTATGGGTGCGGGCGAATTTTTGACAGACACGCGGCGTTTCGAAGGATTTTTGGGTTTCTGTGGCGCTTTGCCCTTGGGAGATTTAGGGGCTTGTGGTGAAGAGGCGGTGTGAGTAGGGGTAGGGGCACTGGCGACGGGGGTAGAGGCGGAATAGGCAGGCGGTGTGGGGGTGGAAACGGCAGTGACGGTTGTTGCACCAGGCGTCGAAGCCGACGCCTTCTTCATCACTGGTTGTGGGGGGCGGAGATTGGGTGGCAGGCGGTTCGGAGGGGCAAGCTGTGGTGGTATGTGCTGCTGAGGTATAGCCTGCGAGGGAGGTCGGGTTGTCTCTGGCATGGGTGACATGCCACCACCGGAGGTGAGTAATTGTTGTGGACCACCCTGAGGTCTGATTTGCGACGCAATGTAGGATTGGACAGTTGCATTTGCGGTCTTCACTTGAGCCATCATGGTGCGCAGAATGTCAGTGCCGACGACGTATCGGGGGTTGGGGGTGTTAAGTAATGCGCCTTGGTGGTTCACCGTCATAATCTTGAATATCAAACACATCTCAGCACGAAGGATCGATAAAGAGAAGAGCAAGCGTACGATGGCGATAAGTTTCCTAATTGCCTCATCCGACTTGAGGACAAAGAAGTACATAGGAAGCTTGGGGTCCATCTCGCGGCTAATGTGCTGCAATTCCTGGAGCAGCATCATGAACTCCTGCCTTTGATCCATCGGAACTTCGACTCCTCGCATATTCGGCAGATCTAACAAATACCAAACGTCATTGAAAAAAAAACATCTAAAGACCTGTCAACGAACTGTTTGTCTGGAACTCCCTTTTCGTCTTGTGAATAAAGGCCATGGCTTGCTCCTTTGACGCGCGCATGATGGGGTTGCCATTCTGCGGATGTTGCTGCTGCTGTTGGGCCAGCTGGGGCTGTCGGTTATCCATAAAGTTGTTGCCCTGCATCGGCAGCAGCCCATTTTGCTGTTGGCGTTGCTGCATGAACTGTTGGGGAGTCTGACCACCGCTTGGCGTAGTGTTCTGGTGGGGGCCACCACCGAGGAATGGCGTGGCCATAGCCATACCATGCTGCTCAGGCGGGCGCAGGCCTTGGTTCTGGAAATTACCGCGGAACATCCCCTGCTCCATCACAGTCCGCTGCAGATGCGCCCGGTTCTGCTCAACGAACTGAATGATCTTCTCCTGGACGCCTGAGCGTCGCAGTTCCTCGGCGGTCTGGTTGGCATAGCCAATGACCATATGCATTTGTTGGGCATTCATTAGAGGGCGTGCCTGCGGTTGCGTCGAGGGACCACCATTCGCACTCGCCGCGGCGGCTGCTCGCTGCGCTGCTTCTTGAGCCTGCTGCTGTTGCTGCTGTGCTGCCAAACGGCGAGCCTCTTCGGCGTTCGCGTTCTTGATCCGTGACTCGATGAAAGAGTTGATGTAGACCTGGTCAAAGCCGGCGAGGTACTCCTTGTACACTTGTGCGAGGCGCTGGGCGACACCAGGCCCAGACTTCGCGGGCTCGGTATCCGTCCCAGGGAACTGGACGAAGCCCATTCGCCCACCGATCACACTCCACAGGTCCATACCATGCACCTGTAAATTACTATTGGATCACCGTGCAGCACGATAACGAACAGATATACATACCTTGTTCACACCGCCCTCCAACATGACCTGCGTATGCAGCATGTAGAGGTCTATCGAACGTCCGTCGACATTCATCAGATGAGGCTCGTGCTTTACTCCCTTTGTTGCAGAGTAGTTCTTGTATGCGCTTTCGAACCGACTCTTTTCCAGTGGCGGAGCCGGAATGTTCCCAGACGACGTCGTCGGCGGACCCATAGACGGCGACGACGCAGAATTTCCGTTGAAAGGAAACTGCGGGTTCATGTTTGGTGATATCTGGGTGGAAAATGGACGTCCGGGGGCACCACCTGGACCACCGAGAGTGGTGTGCTGCTGCTGGTGCTGATGGGGTTGGGGTTGTCCAGAAGGCGGGCGCGCAATCATCCCTTGCGGGAGGAGGTTACCACCAGGCTGAATCTGCGCATGCATGTTCGAGGGGGAGGGCTGGATGTTGTTCTGACCCGGTTGCGGCTGACTTTGGGGCTGGGGGTGGCCCCCTACCTGTGCGCTCGAGTTTGCATTGAAGCTCCAGTTCTGCTGTTGACCGCTTGCGTTCCTAAGAGAATGAACCGAAGGTGAGTTTGTATAGGAGGGATTGGGCATGTAGCACACAGCGGAAAAGGGGCAGGTGAAAAAAGCGCACCCCATATGTTGCAAGGCCGCCGTCATCTTGGCGAGGTAGTCCTTCTTTGACTTGATCTCGCCTTGAAGCTGTCGTAGCTTTTGCAGGTCGGGTGGCCGTTGCTGGCCGAGCTGCCGGAACAGGTTCTCCTGCGTTTCTATGTGGGCTCGGAGGGCCTGCGCTCGCTGGTTTAATTCGGCGATGTTGAGCCGGGGTGGCGTCCCGCCCATTGGGTTTGGCCCCTGGGGATTCGGATGTGCAGGGGAGGGCCGACGATCGACCATGCCAGGTGCAAACATCTCGCCTGAGGAACCCTGGCTCATGGTGACCTGTGGCTGTTGTTGTTGGTGCTGCGCCTGCTGCTGTTGTTGCCGCTGGTGTTGCTCCATGCGCTGCTGCATCATTGGGCTGTTCTGTGGCTGGCCCTGCGCGAGCATGAGTTCAAGCTGCCGAGCGACGCTCGGGTTGGCGTGCGCCTGGTTCGCCTGAAGGGCCTGAATCATGGCATTGCGAGACATGGATGGCTGCATCTGGACAGCGCTGGGGAGGCCGGCGCCAGTGAAGGCAGGCGACATGTTCGCCTGTTGAGGCTGATTCGAACCAGAGTCAAGAAAGGGCTGGGATTGCGGTTGTTGGTGGCCATTGCCAGATCCTGCGCCCATGCCACCTATTTGTTGTCCGCCGAGACCGAACTGCTGACCATTGGACTGTTGCTGCTGGTTGCGTATGTTATTCTGAGTCCTGATTAGATCGAGCATCTGGAGAACGAAAAACAAGGATTCAAGGATTAGCCAGAGGATCGAAGTCATTTACGTAACGGAGTCGGGGGGTGGGTCGGGAGGGGCTCGATAAGATGAAGACCATGAAACCGACTAGTGCCGCACGGCTTACGATCGCGAGCATCGTAAAGGCTCACCAGGCGCGCTAGCACGGTGAAGCCAAAAGTAGAGAATAGCTGTGATGGCCCACGCATGGACGCATACGCCATTTCCGAGTACAACGGGAGCCGAGCCCAGTTGCTATACTGTCAATAAAAAGGAAACGAAAACTCACCTGGGCATTCTGCTGTGATGTCATGTCGCCTCCTCCTTGACGAAACAACTGCTGCTGCGTGTGCTGAATCTGGGACCATGTCCTGCCCTGGTCGTTAAAGGCAGAAGGCATCAGGCCGTGGGTGTCCTGCTGCTGCTGCTGCTGGGCTTGCTGTGCCTGCTGCTGGCTGAGCTGCTGCTGTTGGGCCTGCTGCTGCATAAGTGCAGGATTGAAATTGGCCATCATGGGGTATTGGGATAGACGATCTGCCATTTATCCTGCAGCGACGTGAGTCGAGTGGGAGTGTCTGGGGCGGTTCGTGGACGACACGGGTGGCGCAAAGGCAGGAGAGAGCTCTCCTGCGTGTTCCTTTGTGGCTCCGCGAGAAACAGACAGGCGGAGAGGGGCGGGGAGGGAGAGTTTTGGGAGGCGTAGTGGTGGGAGCGGAACGAGGGGTCGCACTTTGCTTGTGGCTGACAAGATTCCATGTTTGCGACAGTTGATTATAGTATTGTTTTTACCTGCTAAGTCACATTGGGTGGCTGCTAGGTCAGAATACTAGCACAGCACTCCTATTGCCAGTACACAAGTAGCATTGGCCATCTGACCTTCCTCTTCGTGGATACCTCACCATGGACCACACTAGACTGGATTTTCGGCAGTGGACACGTTGGCAACAAGGCTGCTGACCTGGTTGACTCGTTGTTTCCACACCAATCCCATCCCCCACGCACGGTCCACCTCGTTCCCTTCGTCCTGACGCCACCACAAACCACAAATTAACAATATCCCTTCCGCGGTGCTTTCCGAGTCCAACAAAGCAAGCATCCTTTGCCTCCATCAGTCCGACACTGTCCTCCGTCGTAGATGCTTTCCCGTCATCCCTGTCAGCCAAGTCAGCCGCCGATGCTGGTCGTCGCTCCTGTTTCAACACTTTTTGAAATAAAGGTGCCTCCGAGCCGCATCTAGCACTAGATCAGCCATATGAGGTGTAACCATGGACGGTCGCATATGGACTTGTCATCCTCTCTCTCTCAGTGCCTTGTATCCCAAATTTTCGTCTCAAGTGCGTGTATCATCCAGATTCCACAGCACGAATCCTCAAGATCACTCTGCTTCCAGATACACAAGTCCAAACTGCCAGGCGCGTTCTTTTATACCTCTACAGATATCTACCGTCTTCGAATTATCTGTTGATAGTCGAACATCATAATGATTATGATTTATATCCTCGGGGCTATGCCTGTGGTAGCCACCTCCTCTTCAGTACCCTACATACTCGAGCTCAAGACACATCAATCAGTATCGCCAAATGCCACAGCAACCGCGGCCCGCGGCGGTTCTGTTCATACTGCGGCGGGTCCTGTCAGTGTGAACCCTGGCGATATAAAGGCGCGCTCCGGAGAGCAGCTCCTGCCCCATTTGCGCCCACCCTTGGCACCTGGGTACAGTACAGCCAACCCACATTGGGGGCGGTTCGCGGAGCGTCCCATGGAGATTCTCTTATGAATCCAACCGCGCAGTTTCCACGCCCTGGCGCAGAGTGTGCTGGCTACCCATCCACTGTTGACACCCGATGCCGTCTTTGGTGTAGAAACCTCTGTATGTCGTGATCCACTTCAAGACTAGTGCTATGTCATAGGACCTCTAATTATCTATGCCACGGCCTGGCTGGTATCTTCTCCAGCATAAGTAACCTTGTACTCTTGTCGTGATTTGGATACTGAACCCACCCCACTGGATTCCGCTCATCAGAACTGAATCTCAGCTCCTCTCATATACTTATGCTCGCTCTACGATCAGAAAACCTCGGGACAACCACGACCCCGTCAAACATCGTCTGAAATACGCAGCAGCTGACTTGGGAAGGACGCAAGCACATTGGAGATTGAATCTCGGACAACTCGATGAATGTTCCACAGAACGCTTCCTCTGGAATTGGATGCTCCCGCCTGTCGCATATTCATATACTCACCACTCGCACCAATGCGCGTGAAGCACGACTCGCACCGTGCGTGTGAGACCAGGCAACCGTGCGCGGCCCGTCTTTACCCCGCCATCCCGAAGCTTCCTTGGAGTGTACATCTCATGTGCGCTCAGACAAAACTTGAAGCTTCTGGTCTTCTGGTTCCTTTCTTGCGTATGCCCTCATCGGCACTTGGCTCGTGTCACGATCTGAGCGCTCGGTCAGGCGTACAGAGACTCGGAGCTTGGAGTCTATGCG
The DNA here is from genome assembly GCA_018850815.1 of Asterophora lycoperdoides. NCBI lineage: Eukaryota > Fungi > Basidiomycota > Agaricomycetes > Agaricales > Lyophyllaceae > Asterophora > Asterophora lycoperdoides. The sequence continues at coordinate 191,650 of JABCKJ010000004.1, forward strand.
CCCGTCATGTACTAGTTTGGCTTTATGCTCCTAATGTGGAGTGTGTATGGTCTGCGGACAGTTGGCCGGATAATCTTGGACGACTTATGGTGCGATGTGACGCTAGACATTACGTCGCGGCTGGCGTCTGACCAACTTTCCGACATTCGTCCCCCATCTCAAGTTGCAGTGTTCTTGGCAATTTGGGGTCATCTTGGATTCTGGGCACGCATCCCGCTTACTTCATCGTCGCGGGAAGGTCCACTCAGAGCGCAAATGATGACTTACTTTCCGGTCACATCTACTACCATGGGCCAGGGCATATCCCGTCTTGTGATGCGCCGCGTGCTATCAACTGCCATCGTGTCTTTCGGAAGCCTTCATGTCTAACGGAGGAAACCCAAACGGGTCCTCCGCCTTGCCCCAGATCTATGCTCAGTGGCTGATGAAGCATTGGTTCGTATTACCATATGCCAGTAGCCACTGTTGGATGGGCTGCGGCGTATACATTGGATGTTCCGACCGATTGCGTAGAGTGGATAAGAGTGGATATTGCTCAAATAGAACTGTATTAATAGAGTTCGCAAAAACGATGATGATTACGGAAACGTTAACCTATTGAACCACGAGCGCGGTGCCCAATGTTCGAAGTGAAGGGTCTGCGCAAAGAAATTGAAGAAGATTACTTGTGGTGCATGGGCGAAAACACAGTGGTTAACCTGAGTACTCAAAATAGTGCCAAGCGCGTTCGTTGTAACGACGTATATAGCACGTACGTCCGTACTCGGAACCTCATTATTGACGTCAAATCTGGAAAGGTTCAGGAGAGTCTTACTTCATATTGCAAGTAACTGGGAAAGTCTACCATGTTTTGTACCCCAGAACAGAACGTGGTTTGGAGACAAGAGGTGGTGACCCTAGATCAGGGGTTGGAACAACGTGCTGCGGTTGAGGCGATGTCAATGTCATTGTCAAAAGTTGGACCACAACCACTATGCCTCCGCCAAATCTGCCATACATACCGACGTACCACCAGAACCAATCGACATACACGCTGGACACTGTATCATCTACATCTTATGGCGACCGCTCGCCCCTCCTTGTCCCATCTACTCCCAGCTATGGAACTTCAAACTTCCCTCACACTCCCTCACGACCCAATTCCCGCAAAGTCATTATTAATGCAACCTTCAAGATGGCAGCCATCTTCGTGCTGAGCAGTCTTTCCCTGGGTGCTGCCCTGTGGCTGGCTTTGCCTACGTTAGAAGAGTCAGTCTAATAGTCATCTTCTCTCCGGGATTCAAGTGGCTAACGTAACCCGAACAACGACAGGGCTGACCGGCCGCGCCTGGCCATCCCAAAGTCCTTTGCACAACTGCAGGACCTCAACAATCTCCTCAAGAAATACCGCGACATATATCCCTACCGCATCCTAATATGTTATGTGATCACTTACCTTTTGTCTGTTTCACCTTCCCCTTTATCCCAAATCAAGTCCTGACCTTGTCCTTCCCACATAGCCTCCAGGCCTTTTCTCTCCCCGGGTCAATGTACCTCTCCATCCTCGGCGGCGCTGTGTGGGGCGTCACGCGTGCGCTTCCCCTCGCCTGCGCGTGTGTCGCCACTGGCGCATCCCTCAGCTACCTGATTTCCGCAGCGCTCGGCCCTGCCCTACTCACCCTCCCCAAGTGGAAAGCTCACCTAGACAAATGGGCAACAAAGATCCAAGCGAATAAGGAAAATATGATATCTTTCCTTATCGTCCTCCGGATTGCGCCCCTCCCTCCGCACTGGGTCGTCAATATCGTGTGCCCGCACGTCGGCATTGGTTTGGTCCCGTTTTGGATCTCGACGGCCCTCGGGATACTTGGTGTAACGGTCATCCATACGACGATTGGCGGTGGCCTTGACGAGATGACGAGTGCCGACGACTTCCATTTGATTAGCTGGAAGAACTTCTTTGGGCTTGCCGCGGTGGTCGTGGGAGTCATGATACCTGTGGGGCTGAGGTATTGGTTTAGGAAAGAGGTGGACAGTGTTATAGAGGCTGAAGAAGAAGAGGCACTTGAAACCGGCGGCGCAATACAGCTCGGTGGGGAGGAGGAGGGCGACGATAGAGTGCTGGCGGTTGGCCCACCTCAGGTGGTAAAGAAGATTGGTGGGACGAAGGTGCTGGTGCCGAATAGCACTGGTAGTGGCAGTGGCAGCAGTAGTGTCGAGGGCGAGTACTATGAAGAGGAGTACGAAGACGACGATTCGGACGGCGACGGCGACGTGATACTGGAATCTGGACCGGCGATTTCGTCACAGGACAAGGACGACAGTGATGCTGAAGAGAATATCACGACTCTTAATGCGAATGCGCCGTTGCAGCAGCGTACGAACGCTGCCACCAGCTCGAGCACACGCCTATAGCGTCGCATGTCGCACGTGTCTCTCACATCAAATCCCAGCATCTAATCCACTCTGTACAACTCACGCATCCGCTACACTTTCTGCATAGCATTCATCACACCCACTACGATTTATTATTCCTGTCCACTCTTCATGCAAAATCCATCTGTCCAATTAGTCCGGCTTAATATAACGACTTTTAACGCTGTTTCCGTTAGGAGCTCTTTCAAAATAATAGCCACCAACTGAACCCCAAACGCCAACGCAACGTGAATGGGTGGAGTCGGAAGTCGTTGCGGAACATCTCAGTCGTTGCAGATGCGCTCGGTTCTGCTCAACGAAGTGGATGGTTTTCTCCTGGATGCCTGCGCGTCGCAGTTCCTTGACGGACTGGTTGGCATACCCAATGGCCATATGCATTTGCTGGGAAGTCATTAGAGGGAGTGCCTGCGATTGCGTCGAGGGACCACCATTCGCACTTGCCAACGGTGAGCTTCCTTGGCGTTTGCGTTCTCGAGTGACTCTATGAAAAAGTTGATGTAGACCTAGGCCTGGTCAAAGCCTGCGAGGTACTCCTTGTGCACTTGCGCGAGGCGTTGGGCACCACCGGGCCCTGCTTTGCGAGCTCGGCTTCCGTCCCAGGGAACTGGACGAAGCCCATTCGCCCACCGATCACATTCCACAGGTCCATGCCATGCACCTGTAGATTATATAAATTAGTATATAAATTAGCGCCACTCAATCAACGTGCAGCACGATGACGAAGGGATATACATACATACCTTGTTCACACCGATCTCCAACATGACCTACGTATGCACTGGCAGAGGTCTATCGAGTGTCCGTCGACATTGATCATATGAGTGAGGCTCATGTGTCAGTTACTCCAGAGTAATTCTTTTTAAAACCGACTTTTTTTTCCAGTAGTGGCGCAAGCATCCATCTGGGGGAGGGAGGAGGTTTAAGTAGTACCACCAAGCTGAATTAAATTTGTCGTTCGGGCTGTGAACGCCCTGATTTGGCTTGGCACTGCTTCGTGAATGCGTGAATGCGATGGAAAAAGGACAGTGATTGGGGACACCGCGGATTGAACGCGGGACCTTCAGAAAACACCTGCTGAATGTGCAGGGCTTACACTTCAGTCTGCTGCTCTCCCAACTGAGCTATGCCCCCAGTAGCTGCCATATTTGCCTGGTGAAGAACATGAGGAAACACATCGCTGATTCAGTTACAGCTGTAGCTGCCAGGTCCAGGACCTCCGTCAAGAAATTGGTAGGTACTACTTATCCGGATCCAAATTCCAATGGTTCTTGCCTTTTCGGCAAGGCCAAAGTTTGTGCATCCCGATCATGTATCCTGGCGATGAACCTGTGCCATGCAAGTTGTGGCCGCAGCCACAGGCACTTATATGACCTCATCGTATATCACAGCCACTCTTTTGCAACGGAGTAAAGAAGTCGGCTTTTCAAAGCAGGAGTTGGCGAGAAATGTGGCGCAGACAATGAGATGGACACTAAAAATGCCCATGCCGAGATTCGAACTCGAGACCCTTGCATCCCCACATCAGGTCAGTTATCCCCATAAGTACAATGCTCTACCACTGAGCTACACGGGCTAACGTCCATCAGGTGCGGCTATCTACTCTCACTTTGCATTTTGCTTGCACCTCGCAAAGGGGAAAGGAAAAACCAAATGTAATGACTACGCACAGGCATCGACTAGCAGCCTACGAACGACAGGAACACTGACCACCTCTTCCCCGGGATCCCTCCCAGATCCAGCAGCTGTCCAAAACGCTTCATACGCGTCTCCAACACGCTCGCGCACATGCTCAAGGAGCACCCGTGCCGTAACAGTACGCGCATCCTCCAGATACAACCTCACGCGACCTGCGTGTGCGCGCAACTCAGTCGTACAAGCGCGCTCAAACTCAGTCGCTATATCCCGCGCGGCAGGCTTCGGTTTTGACGGCAGATTGGCGGTCGAATGTGGAGAAGTGGGTGTGACCGTCCATTCGTGTAGCGGCGCCGTTATGGGATCTGTGCATAACGCAATGATGGCTTCGCAACCGTGTCGCAGCTCGTGGTCGATGCCCTGTAGAATGGCAATGAGCATGCAAAACGTAATGTTCATGTAAATCACGGCTTGAGCATACATGTTTTGCCTCCGTAATAGTTTCTTCCGCGCGCGGCATACCAAGGGAAGCGAAAAGGGCATCTGGGAGAAGCGACGTGGTTTTGCTCAGCATCAACGCCAATGTGTCTGAGGAGAAAACAAGTGATCAGTCGCTTGCTCATAAATACAGGAAATCGAACTCACCTGTCATGCCTCCAGCATCTGCTGGCCCACTCACGCTCCCACTGGCTTGCCCCTCCCGCTGAGCAAGGTCCAGATTTTGCGTAATTTCCTTCAGAAGCAGCAGATGCCTCACGAGGAAGAGTTGTGCATCCAGCGGGGCCTTAACGCGCATAAGGTCAGCCGCAGCGACAAGAGATTGGCGACATAAGCTGATCGCTTCTTGCGCAATGTCTTCAAAGATAGCCGGCTATAAAAGAGGCACACTGTGAGCTGGAGGGAAAAAATATTCCATTGCAAGGTACGTACCTTCACAAAGTCATGCAGCTGTGAAAGTACCCAGACGGTCCTCCGCAGTGTAGGGTACCAGGTACCTTGTTTTTCGATCGACGGCAACCGGAAGAGCTCACTAACGCTCGCCTTCTCATGGATCTCGGTGTCCGTTTGCGGCTTTTCCGCTGCAAAGTGCACAGTCCTCCCAGTTAGCGATCGCCAATGAAAGACGTTCGGCCGAAACTCACCAACAAGGATATCAGGGTACGCAAGATCCCCCGGCTTCGGTACATAGTACCTAATATCAGACTGTATCAAGGATTGAGCCTTGAAGAACAAACGCGTCTGCGCGTCCTGCAGGACCATCTGGAGTAAGTGGCTAATATGCAATCTACCAAGTCCGTCGGTTTTCCGATTCTGGTGGGATCCATCCAGGTCCACTGAGAGTTCGTCGACATTGGAGCTTTGAGCGTTTGATTCCACGTCATCGTCGGAGTCATCGTGCACGGATGACACATCGAGGACCATGAGCGCTTGCAGGACAGTACAGACTTCACAAAGGGCTGTGAGGCGCGGTTCATGCAGAATGCGCGGGCGGAGATCGTCGTAGAGGTGGTCGCAGAGGTTTTCAAGGTATTGGCTGAGGAAAGGCAACGGTTAAAGTCAACAGGACTATCGACATCGAATGACGTACTATAGTTGGGTTTCGCCCGAACTGAAGAAGCTACGATACAGCTCAAACTCATCAGTGCACAACTGTTTGAGGTAGCTGCACCCAGCTCGTGTCTGACATTCCCATACAGTAAGCCTTTGCGTCTTTGTTCAAGCACGCAAAGTACTCACCAGTTCGACCAACTCTGTTCGCGTAGGATCCAATCCCTTGATCTCCTCCGTTATCCGACCAACGAGGAGCGATTTTCGCGTCGAAAAGTACGCCGTATGGCACTCCTGCAGAAGCGCCGAGAGCTCCTGAGGGTGCGAGCATGCGCGCCGTTCCAGTTCGTTGAGCAGCGGAAGAAGTTGCGCCGAGACGGTGTTGAACCGTGTGTACAGTAAGTGGTTCTGAGCAGTGGGTGATACATCCTAGAAGCATCCTTACCTGTCAGGTCCAGAGATTTTCAAGTAAAAGGCTGTCTCCTTACCTTTTCCGACAAGCGTTTTGAAATGTCAACTGAGAGAGCCCGAAGGGAGCCAACAAAGTACATTTTGATCAGTGTCATGGCTCTTGTCATACACTGCTGGTACCGGAAGAGATATATCTCGGCCTCCCGGAAATGGCGCTACATTCGAAGATTCAAGTCAGACGCGCGGCGAAGAGGACGAAACCACAAGAGGGACACACGTGTGCTTTGAGGTAGTCGATACATATATCGACACGCTCGACCATATATAAGAAGTCCGTCTGTAGCACTAGCGATTCCCCGGGGTGATTGAGCATCCTCGTCGCGTGCTCCAACTCCTGAAAGTATTCCAGCCGTGCTCCAATCTCATCTGTTACTTCCAGCAATTTATCCTTTTCACAACATCAGGCCTCACTCCTGCACCCAGGATTTGAACGACGTACCCTTTCTTTTAACAACTTCTCACAAGCAACCTTCAAGCTTTTCCCTCCCTCCTCCACGCCCCTCCAACCCTCCATCATCCCGTCCACCTCACGCTCCACAAGCTCAATCTTCCCCAATAACCCATCACACGCCTCCAAATGCCCCTTCACATTTGCGACATGCGCGCGGAAGTGCGCCTCCTGGCTATGCGCAACGCTCCTGTCAATCAGGGCAAACCAGTCGTAGAACTGCTGCGGGGTCTGTATAGGCTGCTTCGGGTGCAGTGCATGTGCATACTGCGTCGCCTGGCCTGTGGAACGCGAACCAGAGAGCGGTGTCCCCGGACGAGAATTCGACGATGGTGCCCCAATACACCGCAAGTTCCGCTGAATGGCAGCGAGGGGAGTGGTTGGTCGGGAGGAAGGCCCTGCCTCATCTGAGCTGAACTAGTGATGAGAGTTGTAAGTCTTGTTATCCAGTTTGATGATACCTGGGCTTACTTTCGACGGCAGAGGCGTTCGCTCGCTGGCTGCCTTGATTACAGCTATACTCCGCGTTTCAAGCTCTCCAAGCGGTGCTTTCGCTTCCCATGCTTCCACCGAGATCGTGGGTTGTGGCTGGCTCGTAATATTTGCGGGTGGGGGGCCACGGTGAGCAGGGGCGCGACTGGAGACCATGGACACGAGGGAAAGCCCCGGTTTGGCCCCGGTCGTATGTAATAATAACTTATAATAAAACCGATTTAGATTCTCACATCGGTTTTGCCGCCGAACAGGCCCTTTTATGTACTTTGCTTCTCGCAAATTCAATTGATGCGGTCTCTCTAGACCTGATGTATGTATGCTGCGGATTGCATGCATATTATTCGCTAGTCTCTCCTAGACAGACACCATCACTCGGAGTTCTGTAATCATGTATGTATTCGCATATAATAGGTACGATGTTCTAAGTATGGTCAACAGGCTGGACAGCCCAATCTACGCTTAGCTTCGTGAAATTTAAAATGGGTCGTTGGACGATCCGCTTATGATCCGCTCTAGGTTCGGAACAAGCCGCCTTCACATCAATCGGATCAGGGTATTCGGGCTCCGCCACCTGGGCTTGGGACAAGATCCATCAAACAGCCAGGACGTTCGTCCAACGTTCGTCGCGCCCCCTCTCACCTGCTACCGCGTACTCTGGCAAATGACTTGCTGTAACTGCTTAATAATATGCCTACTTGATACCTCCAACCCTCTTTAAGTCATCTCGAGCTCTGAGTCCCTTGAAATCTTCCATATATGACTCGTCATAGATGTGATATTCCCCCACAAGTTCTACTGCACGAGTGCCGTCGGCTCAAAATTTGAATCAGTAAGTCCCTTCGAACCTATTCAAAGTTCATTACCCATGATTTACAGCTCGAACGGATGGAATTTGAGCATGCAGTGACCAGTTTGGCTGGGGACCACGGATGTGACCGGTGAGCATGAGCAGTATTTTTTTCAGCATGCGGAATATCCACAACGCATGCAATGTCCTCTACAACCACGAAGATGCCTCGCAGGCCACGAAATTTACTGCCCAATGCCCTTGGTTCTGCGTCTTCATGCGCTTTTGGAATGCCCCGCCGACACCAACCTCCACCTTCGACGCGACTTCAGGGCGTGAAACCGGCGATGAAAACCCTTCCTGAAATATCATCGGAGCTTATATCGAAGCTTGAGCTTCAGTTTGCGCCTGGCGCCTGGCAGGTTCAGCTCATATCCCACATCACATGGGGCTAGTACGATAGCGTTTTCGTCGCAGGGACCAGGGAGCCCGATTTTTGAAGGGTTAGCGGTACCGAGACTGACGCCTCCAGCGGGCCAGGAAGTTCCGTTTCTCGACAGGCTTGCTCCGAACCCGCTCTAGTTCTTGTCGTGGAACTTTGGAATAGTGGAAGATCTTTTCGGGCCTAAGTACTAGTTGAGCCAGGTGTTCTTGGCCTTGCCAGCCGTTTGCCTCAGTCAAACCTTCGCCTTTGCTACCACTGTCTGCAGCCATCATGGTGCTGGGTCGACACTTGACTTGGGCTGCTTTGAAACATCCTTGCCGCTTAATTTCTCCTCGTCCTACACGAGCCTACATGTTGGCTGAGCATTCGCGCCTAATTTCAGCACTTGAGAGCTATGAGAAGACCGCCTCGGAGCAACGCGAAAAGATGTGCAATGGGGACGGCGACAGCCTGTCACACTACTACTATATGACATCCCATTCCAAGCGCTGCCTGGGCCTGCGTCTTTTAAAACGGAGTAGCCATGGAGGCTTCTCCCTCCTTTCCCGCGCGCTGTTACACTGGCAACTAGATTTTTGATTGCCAATGTCACTGAAAAATATTTCGGACTCTTTTTATGTACAGATTGTGATTCAGTATCAATTCAAGCATTGTCTCGATCGTCATTGGCGCGGCCCGCATCACCCTCATTACCTGCATCGTCGTCGTCATCTTCATCGTCGTTGACAGGTGGGAGTGGTCCTTGGACCTGTGGCGCCTTATATCTGATTCGTCGACATTCTCCGGGTCGACACAGCATATCCTTGACTGATTTCTCCCAATTTTTTTGGTCCATGGCCATGTAGGAGAGGCCAATTAGGCAAGTAACCAACCGGGGGTCTGTCCATTTCATTGGGGAGGAGATGATATATCCGCTTGCAGATAAGGAGTCATCAACATCAGCAGCTGTGCTGTCGGTGAGACCCCCTCCCCGAGGTTGAGGTTTGACTGCACCCTGGGAGCGGCCCCGGGGATGGGCTTGGGCTGCATCACGGGCACGCCCCCGGGCTTGAGGAGCACCACCGCGACCAGTCTCTCGAGCCCGGTGGGTACGCCCATCCATAGCTGTGTCTGGTTCAGCATCAACCGGCCTGGGCTTTGGTTTGTTCCGGATTAAGATGTAGGCAATATCAAGGTTTGCCAGGAATGTGACGTTGGCACCAAGAGAAGATGATTGCCCCCAGCACTGCGGCAAGAGACAGAATAATAAGCACCGTAGTGGACAAAGTGGGCATGAGAGTAGAAACTTGCCTGTTTCAAAGCAAGGCAACCCCTCTGCGTGCTCTTCCTTAAAAAACTATGATTCACACTTATGACGTCCCGATCTTGATTGTGTCTAAGTGCAAGCAAGGCTTCGGTTGGATATGACCAAGGTGTTTTCACCTCGCAGATGACACTTTGGCTTCCAAAGAGATCGTGCTGATCTCTTGCAATGGGCGAATGGAGGAGGACTCGATGAGCATACCCACTTGCATTAGGTGCAGGTTTGCTGTGGTCCTGGAGAGTAACCGTCCCATAGCGGGGATAGTACACTCCATTGGCGCGACGTGTAACTTCGTTCAATGAAAGAGGGGTTTTGTGATCGACCGTTTTAAAAGATACACCTTCAGGAAGGTTGAGATAGGCCGTCACAGTGTTTTCGTATCGTATCTGAAATCAATTCAGTTTCAGTTTAGATTAAATATGAACTGCTAAAACTAGATGAATGACGCACCATCAGGGCAGCATCGAGCACGTCGGATATATACGTCTTGAGCACATCCATTGCAGATTCGGCGTCATTGACAACAGGGAGTGAGCGAAGTCTGTTGCACAACATCAGGCTCTGTAGGAGTGTACAGCCTTTGTCGTAGGAAGATGGGGGTTCATTTGGAAGTTGGGGTACGTTCCATGCCCGACAATAGGGGGCGGGGGCGTCAGCGGCCTGGTTGCGATGGAAGTTGACATTGCTGATGTACTGCCAGAGTCGGATCCATATGGCATCTGAAGTCCACAGAGCGTGGAGTCCTTGCTCATCGTCGTCCACTGATTGCATGGTCGTCTGCGCTGGAGTTGTGATAGCAGCAGTTGTAGTAGTACGGAGTGGACTTATTGGTTGCGGCAAAGGTTGTAGGGGGATTTCTCTGCAAAGCAGTTGAACCCAGTGCTCAGTCGGTTTCTGCAAGTCATCCATGAGTGGTATGGTAGAGTTGAACGTCTGGCTTATCTCCAGCCCTCCTTGAGCCCTATCGATTGATTCCAAAATGCCTCCTGTCAGATGATCCCTGATAACCCAGAGCCTGCCCCATCGTGCAGCACTGAGCAAACATCGATTCGGAATTTCGGATAAGTATCTGGATATCAATTCTGACTGTCATTGGCATTAGTCACTGACATTCAAACATGGACTGTACACGATCACCTGACTGCGTGGCCTCATGGCAACTTCAACTTGAACTCAAGTTCATTGTTGATCAAGGTTGAGCTCATTCGACGACCAGGCACAATTAATGCTCGCATTCTCAACGATAATTATTCACAACTGCGTCTTTAAAGACGGAGTTTCTGTCCCAGTGACGCTGGAGGCTTCTCCCTCCTTCCCCGCACGCCGTTTCACCGACGACTGGGAGGACCCGCCTCCACCTACGGTCGAAACGTGGGCAGCGAGTCCCCTTCCTCGCGACGCATCATATCTTGACGTCTCTCTTACGGGGCTCATAGGTGAAGGGCGCATCGGCATGACCTATTCGGCTTGCGTTAACTCTGCCGGAGATGCGTCAGGCCTTGACATTGATTCTGTGCCCAAGGAGATCTGCCTAAAGTTCGCAAAGCCAACATATGTGCGCAGCCTCGCACGGGACGCATGGTTCTACGAACAGCTCCACCAGTGGCAGGGCATTTCGACCGCCAAATGCTTTGGATTCTTCACTAGCCCCGTCGTCCGAAATGGTACGCCGGCCGAGTCAGTGGTGCCTTGGAAAGAGTCGAAGAAGGTCCCACGAAGGCATCGCTCCCTGGATCCGGCGAAGGACAATCTCCCTGACGAGGCTCCGGATCCGCTCGGATCGTATACCGATGAACACGGCTTCTACCACGACTCGCCGTGGAGAACTTGGGAGCATTCGGCTGAATCACCCCTTCTTGCCGTTCTTGCCCTCGAAAAACTGGGAGACCACTATTTCATGCCAGACAAGGAACCACCCAATCGCCTCAAAGGTTTACGGTACGTGCTCAAGCGTCCATTGTTCTAAGTAAGTATCTTCTGATAATCCAGTCTTTGGATTCATCAGGAAAGCACTTCGTACTATGGTCGATGACATAATCCAGGAGGGGGTCTATCACAACGACATCACCGCGTTTAATATCCTGGCTGTTCCCGAAAAGTCACGAACGCTTTGCCCGCGCCATAATCGTTATCACAAATGGCGCCTTGTGGATTTTGACCGCGCCGACAAGATTGACCCAAATAATTGTGGCCCTGCCGAACCCATTCGTGCCGCGACTCAGGTGAACGTCATTGGTGAATATTGGTATGGATTTTGGGGTGCGGTGGTGGAGTAGCAGACTTTTTCTATCCATGCCTGTCAACCCCATTTCCATCATACATCACAATCCCTCCCCGTCAGCACCTCCTTTATCAGTGAACATCGGGCCTGCTATCCCTTCCCCACCCATCGTAGCATTGAGCTGCTCTCTTACCTGCCACAATATCCTCTCACATCTCCTCGCATTTCTTATTTGTTTATGGCACCCTCCGGACCACACTGTATGGACAAGGGCCAAACCCTTCTCTGCTAGTACTCCTCTAGAAACCTCGCCGTTGGATCCGGAAAAAGCATCGCTTCTCGTCACCATCACCACCAGCGAGCTCCTTTCACGAGCCAACCGACTGCATGATTGAGGATAGGTACCGGATTCGTCTTCGTTTTACTCCGTCCCTCACATATTCTACATGGGATGAACCTGTGCATGCTGCTGCTATGAGATCTGGAGCTGACTTCCCGCTTGCGACTGACCACTTCCCCGCCCTCGCTGGAACAAAAGCAGCACGGCTACAACAAAGTTTCAAAGCGATTCTTGAAGCCTTTCGCCGTGGCGTCATTCATCGTGGTGAACAACGTCCTCTTCTCCCATCACTAGAAAATCTCGTTAAACAGGCCGTCGCGGCTGTGCACACTGTGGATCTGAACCGCTTTTCTTGGGAGCCTGGAAGTGAAGGAGCAACCTAAACCAGATTGTACAATTTTTGTTTTATCTGTTCCTCACACTTACTTCATTCATGTATACCACGCAGCGGCATTGGACATTCAGTGGAAACCAATGGGTTATCTGATAAGTGCCGACAAGGAGAGCACAACGTTGAGTCCAGTTGTTAAATTTCTGGGTTGAAACGTTGAAAGCTTACGGTGTAATACAAGTTACAGTTACAGATCTGTCGGACCGACGACACTGCACGTCTATGAACACATTACGACAAGCACTGCTATTACTGCTCTCTTCACTTCATGCATGTATCACCTGGAGGGATTGCATGCATATTATTTGCATCTATTAGTTACGATGTTCTATGGTCTATGGTCAACCTGGACAGTCGAATCTACGCATAGCTTCGTGAAATTAAAATGGGTCATTACTGCTAGCGTTCCTGACGGGTGTGGGCGAAGGTGTAGAAATAACATGGACGATTCCCTTCTAGTTCTTGCCGTGGAAGATCTTCTCGATCGCCTCAGTGGAGTAAGACTTGGGGCGCTCGAGGGGGGCACCGAGGGCGCGGTCCCAGATCAACTGCGCGGCAACACCGAAGGCACGGGACACACCGAAAAGAACGGTGTAGAACTGCATCTGGGTGAGGCCATAGTAAGATAGGAGGACACCGGAGTGGGCGTCAACATTGGGCCAGGGGTTCTTGGCCTTGCCAGCCTGCAGAACAAGTGTCAGTCAAACCTACGTCCTAAATACGTTCTGCGGAGAAGCGGACCTCGAGAAGAATGTCAGGAACAATGTTGTAGATCTGGCCAACGAGCTTGAAGAGCTTGTCGTCAGGGAGGTGCTTCAGGGCAAATTCACGCTGGGCGGAGTAGCGGGGGTCGGTCTTGCGGAGAACAGCGTGGCCGTATCCGGGAACAACCTGGCCTCCCTTGAGGGTTGCCCAGACGTATTCCTTCACAGCGTCGTCAGTAGCGTCCTCGCCAATCTGGGCCTGCATCTTGCGAAGCCAGATGAGGACCTCCTGGTTAGCGAGACCATGGAGGGGGCCGGCGAGACCGTTAAGGGCGGCGGCATAGGACAGGAAGGGGTCAGAGAGGGCTGAGCCGACGAGCTTTCCGGTGTGGGCAGAGACGTTGCCGCCCTCGTGGTCACTAACAATATGTCAGAATATGTGATGAAAAGCCGCATGACAAGTTTACCTGTGAATGGTAATGTAAAGGCGGAGAAGCTCGACAAAGGCCGCATTGTCACCGAAGCCAAGGAGTGTCGCGAGGTTGTGCGAGTAATCCTTGGAGGCATCGATGGCAGGAAGCTTGCCCTGGCCAAAGACGTTGCGGTAAATGCGACCGGCGATGTTAGGCAGTTTGGCAATGCTGTCGACCTTTGATCAGGGGAAAAATTGGCGACGTCGGAAACGGAGATGGAACATACAGATCCATGGAGTCTTCGAACGTAGGTCCCCAGTACTCCTTCTTGGACACACCATCCTGGTAGGCCTTGGCGAACGCGGAGTTGTGGTTGAGCTAAATATAATGTGATGAGTACTTGTATATATGTCATCACGGACAAAACAACATACAGCAGTCACGGCCAAACTAAATTGGCTCATGGGGTGGAGGGTAGGCGGGCAGCGGTCGAGGATCTCCTCAACGAATTCAGGAATGGCGGCACGGGCGGCCCAATCTTTCGAAAGCTCAGCGACTTGCTCCTGAGTGGGGATCTCGCCGGTGACGAGGAGCCAGAAGAGACCCTCAGGAAGGGGTTCCGAACCGCCGGGTGCCTTGGGGAGAAGGTCCTGGATCTCGGGGATTGACTTTCCTCGGAAGCGGATACCCTCATCTATAGCACGCATGACATGTCAATGGCGGTGTCAACTGTAATATACCGAACGCGTGCGTACCTGCATCGAGAACGGAGCCATCCCAGATCAGCGCGGGCAGACCACGCATACCACTGCCACGGACATAAGCCATGTGTGATTGTGACGTGGCCCTTTGGAAAAACAAAAACTCACCCATAGAGTTGGTCAACCACGACCGGGCCAAAGGCCTTTTTACCGTGCTCTGCACGGACTCTTTTAACCTATGCGACTGTGTCAGGACACCATCAGTAATAAGAGACGCAGGACACGCACATTCTCAATCTGAGCAGGAATCAGCTCGGCGAGACGCTCCTTCAAAGTGACGGGCTTTGCAGTTGTGGAAGAGAACCGGACCGCGGAGACGGACGAGGTTCGGAAAACCGGCGAACGGGCCTGCGCAGGGATATCAGACTGTGAGTGGAGTTAAGATTGTGGTAAACCTACAGCTTTGAGTAGGGAACGAGCAGGGGCAGCCATGATAGATAGAGACGAAAAGAAAACGGGTTTGAGAATTTCAAACTTCTAGTGACGAGAGAAGTGGAGAAACTCGGAGACTGTCCCCAAAAATTATATATACTCGATCACGTGGCCGCTAGATGCCGTTGCTGGGCTTACTCTCAGCTCTCCGCCATCATGGCCAAACGCAAGCGGGACGTCCAGCAGGCAGATAGCAAGCCCGCTGAAGCCGCTGTCGGCGTGGGCCTCCTCCCCCAGGTCCGTCTCAATCCCATCCTAATCCCCCCGTCCTCACTTTTTTTTCTCGCCGCTAGAAAAAACACTACAGGCAGCGTGCACATGCTAACCCTTTCTCTGATCATTCACTTGATTACCCGCGTTCACCTCGGGATATCGACTGGAGCACGCACTATCCTGCCTATGCTGGCACCGGGAAGCTTCCAGAGTTTGCCGATGTGGGCTGTGGCTTCGGTGGGTTACTGATTGCTCTTGCACCTCTGTTCCCCGACACCCTCATGCTTGGTGAGCCTCAATGATTGATCACAATCACCGGGAGCCTCCACTCACCAACCATCAGGCATGGAAATCAGGGTACAAGTCTCCCAGTACGTGGAGGATCGCATTGCGGCCCTCCGTGTCACCGCCGCCTCTGCAGCAGACCAAGCGGAATCAGCATCAGCTGCCACACCATCAGCTACCGCTACCACGGTCTCGCCATCTGCCCACTATCAAAACATCTCCATCGTGCGCGCTAACGCGATGAAATTCTTGCCCAACTATTTCGCGAAGCACTCACTATCGGCGCTCTTCTTCCTCTTTCCCGATCCCCACTTCAAATCACGCAAGCACAAGGCCCGGATCATCTCTCCTACCTTGCTTGCCGAGTATGCTTATGCCCTCCGACCCGGCGGCATCGTCTACACGATCACAGACGTCAAGGATCTCCACGATTGGATGCGCTCCCACCTCGAAGCCTTCCCGTTGTTCGAATATGCCGACGAAGAAACTTTGCGGGCCGAAGGCAAGGGACCGATCATCGATGCCGTGTACACGAGTACAGAGGAGGGCAAAAAAGTCGAGAGAAACCGCGGCGACAAATGGCTAGCGTGTTTCAGGCGAATCGAGGTGCAGCGGGAATAAAATGGCTTGATGTATATTATACTTGTTATCGTACTTTTCCGCGTATCTCTCGCCCATGTTCAGGTCTGTGTCGCCTGTCCCGGTATATGCAGGCAATCAACGGTCAATACCTGTTCGTTGGTTCGTCACCATCCTTGTCGATTATGTCTCCCCCTCCCACCCGGGGCCCCGACCTCATAGCCGCTACGAGAGCGCTCGTTCGTATTCGCACAGCATTCTTCATCTCCTCATGGATGACCTTGCCGGCGTCACCAGCGAGCCTGAATATCTCCTCGAATCTGTCCACATGCAGGCGTGTCTCCATCGTCACCAGAGTAACCCTGCCTGTCTTGGGCATTATGGCAACCGTTACGTTTGGGAGATCGTTTTCCTCTAGTAGTGTGAGATCCAGCAGGGGAGATGTAGAGTGGACGCCGCCTGTCACGGCGCAGACAAAGTCGAGCAAAGGGATACCAGCATTGACGAGTGCCAGCGTCGTCGCGTTGACGCATGCCTGCAGTAGCCCACCATCTTGCTGGAGGACCTGGACATAGACGTCTATCTGTGAACGGGGATACAGGTTCGTTTGGACCACAGGTTCAAAGGTAGATTTGATAGTAGCGGCGAGTTCGAGGATACGCCTGTAGAGAGATCGCGGTTGAATTGCAACTTTTTTCCTGGGTATACGCGCGCACTTACTTGTCGCCTCGAGAGCGTTTCCGGCGCTCACCAGTGCTAAATGCGGCGATATTGACTTCGACGTTGATGTTGGCGCGATCGTGGATGGTGTGTGAGCGCATCTTCGCTTCCCGCGGACCAAAGACAGAGACCATGACCTGTGTGAGGCCATGGGATACGACCGCGGCACCGTCCGCCTGGCCTTGCTGGGAGAGATCGATGGACATGTCGCGTAGCTCGAACTGACGCCTGCCATCAGAACGGAAACCGCCTTGGTTGAGGATCTCCACACGCGAACCCTGGAGGTATATTAGCAGCAGGACAGGGTGAATCAGGACAACCCGGACCATAAGTATTTTTTGAATGGAAGAGAAGGGGACGGCGTGAGGTGATGAGGGTTGTGTGCAAGGAGCGGAAGAATCGCCGTGGGTCCGTTATCTCCATTCCGCTAGTCCGTCCGCACCTACTTAAATAATCCACCCAAATCCTGACCTATCTTTACTCTCCTACCACCATGTCTGCCGCGTCTGCCCCTTCGCCCATCTCCATCCTTGACACTGATCTCTACAAGGTCATTATTACTCTTTGTCGGAATGATCGTATTCATACTAACGCTCATCTCCTTTCTTTCAGCTTACTATGCAGCAGGCCGTACTGCACCAGTTTCCCGATGTCCAGGCAACTTATCGCTTCACCAATCGCGACAAAAACACAATATTCTCTCGCCAAAGCATTGAGCGCTTCAGGACCGCTGTTTCGCGTTCGTCGCCCTGAAAAATCCTATCGCGATGCTCGCTGACCTCACCGATCAAACAGAATTCACCGACCTCGCGCTGACGAAAGAGGAGCACGAATGGCTCCGAACGGCCTGCCCATACTTCACGCCAACTTACCTCGCCTTCCTCGCGGCCTATCGGTACAAGCCCGAACAGGTTCGCATTACCTTCGTGCCCGTCTCTGCCGACGGTCTGCTCGGAAACGTCGAGATCGAAGCCTTTGGGCCGTGGGTCGACACCATCCTGTGGGAAGTCCCTCTCATGGCGTCCCTGAGTGAAAGCTACTTCAATTCAGTGAAGACCGATTGGAACTATGATGGTCAAGAACGTGAGTTAATCCCTCGGACACTGCGCCCCGTGTTCCCCATGCGCTGACACATCTCTCTTGACGACGATAGAGTCCGCTTACGAAAAGGGTTGTGCGCTCCTCAAGGCAGGCTGTGCCTTCAGCGAATTTGGCACAAGACGAAGGCGCTCGTACCACACGCACGACCTCGTCGTGAAATCTCTCGTCCGCGCGTCCTATGACGTTCCTAAAACCACAGGCCGGTTTTCCGGTACAAGCAATGTAAGTCTTCTGAACCTTACCATACCGCGGGCGGCACACTGACACTGCCGCAGGTGCATTTTGCCCACAAATATGGCCTTACCCCCATAGGGACCATCGCACAGTAAGTCTCCTGATCTCAACTTCTTATGCCATTAGCTCATCACTTCTCTAGCGAATGGTTCATGGGTGTCGCGGCATTGAAGGGTTACGAGGGTGCAAACAACGTGGCTCTTGACCTCTGGGAAGCCGTGTACCCAGATGCGACTCTGCTCGCCCTGACAGACACCTTCAGCACAGACGCATTCTTCAAGGTACTGCGCAAAACACAAAAAGTATGACATCACGCTAACGTATGCCTGCTACAGGACTTCACGTCAGATCCGGAGCGCGTCCGAAGATGGCATGGGCTACGCCAGGATTCCGGAGATCCCTTCGCCTTTGGGCCGCGTGTGAAGGCAATGTACGAGTCCTTGGGTATCGATCCTCGGGAGAAGGTCATTGTATATTCGGACGCCCTCAACGTCGAGAAGGCTATTTGTCTACAGAAGCAGGCAAACGAGCTCGGGCTTCAGAAGGGTACGTCGCCGAATCCTTCCCCATTTGCTTCACCCTCAATTAATCCACTCCGTCTGCAGCATCGTTTGGCATTGGCACATTCCTGACGAACGACTTCAAGACTGCATCGAGCGGAGGTACCGAGAAGAGTAAAGCGCTGAACATGGTCATCAAGCTGTCATCGGTCAATGATCGGCCATGCATCAAGATCAGTGACGACTTGACAAAGGTACGTTGTCATATACGTCGCCGTACGGTTATTGCCCCAGACTCATCACCAACCCCTCTGCCAGAACACTGGCGACAAGTCGACCGTAGAGCACGTAAAACGGATCTATAACCTCATCCCTATCGCTCCATCGCAGACATAGTGCCCGTCCTTCCTGGATACCCCCTATTTATTGCCGGATCCGTACTGATCGCATATTGATACACTATACCCGATTATTAGGAAATAAAATAATTCAATATTTATACTATAAAAATAAAAAAAGATACAGAATCTTCTAAAGAGAATATACATAAATTTTAGTTATGAAGATTTTTTTTACAAAATTAGAGATTATTACTAATGAAGAGATTATCACCATCGCATCGTTGTTATCTTGCGCTCTTCTGTACACTCACCTACTTTAGCCCTTGTAGTAAAAGCTGTTGAATCACATTGCTCTTGAGTCTCATGAACACAAATATGTAAAACTCTCTTGTCGACGTGATCAGATCTCTCCTTAGCACCGCATTAGTCTCCCGTATGATATGATATGATAGTAATATTGCCGACAGTCATACCTGTAATATCACGTGTCTTTTTTGAGAGGGGAGAGAGGGCAGATGAGAGTCGAGACAGTGATATAATGGCACCGCATGCAAATATGACTATTTAGACCTTCGCAACTTGGTCACTTGACACCGTACAGAATGCACTGGGAATGGCACAGCACAGATTGAACTGGGGCATTCGTTCGGACTACACGAAATATATATCGATGTCAAAGGCCCGGCCTTTGGTGAAAACGGCGCTGCGTACACCTACTTATACACCGGCCCCACACTAGCAACGGTGTCAGTGGCATTGAATGAACTTCATTAAAGCAAACATTCGGAGCACAAAGTGCACAGGCATTTATGGATGCGCAGCAAGGCACTTAACGGTTATATATGTAGACCAGAAGGGATCGTCACGCTGCGCTTGAAAATGCGCCGAGGGCAACCTGAGCGACCAAGTCTAAGTTGCAGATGTTAACCTTGTACTAGTAGCTATGAAAGATTTTGCCGTAATGTACACTCCATCCACTAGTTGATGATTATAGGATGCGAATTACAGGAATATAGCGTAAAATGCAATGATCCACGTAACAATATGTAGCATGCGCACCCCAAGTCCAAGACCAGCCATTCGGATCCCAATCTGTCTTTCTACCTCCCCTCCTCCTGTCGACCATTCATCAATTTATAAGTAAATAGCATACGACCCGATAACCGGCCTATGATCGCTCCTGCCCTCGAGCCTCCTCATCCCTCTATCATCCACTGTATCATACCTTAAGCACACCACATCGCCTTTGCGCGGCGGGGGCGGGGGCGCAGGCTCAGCAGAGGCCGGCGGCTCGAGCGAGGTGCTGCTCTGCGTCGAGGCATGCGAGAAAAACGAGGGGAAAAAGCGCCATCGCGAAATCGGTGCCTGTGCTACGGTATAGGGTAGTGGGGGCAGCTGTGGTACGACGCTTCGACTTGGGGGTGCGTGTGCGTCTACAGCATAAGACGCCGTAGCGCGACGCATTGTGTGGCGCGGCTGTTCACCACTCGCCGGCGTGGAAAAATTTGTAGAGCTCGTGCGCCTCAACCCTAGCTCAGGATGTGTATGCCCCCTCACAGGGGATCGCCCTGGAAGCGGGTTTTCGTGCGACTTGACCTGCGCAAGAGGACTCTTTGGCACGGCGGTTCCTGGGACCTGCACGAACCTTGAGAATGGCCTAGCAGCCTCGAGAACGTTTCGCTCTTCAGGGGATGAGGACGGGCTTGGTTCATGCGCCTGCCCATAATTATCCCTATCCTCCAACTCCCCACTTGTCCTCGGCGTAGACGTGGTCATGCTGGCCCACGAGTCCTTCCTCACCCTCGTACTCAGCGGGCGGAAGGCATTCGCGAAGAACTGGTTGATCCTTGCCGTTCTGGGGCGTACCATGACCTCCCTCTCCTCCTCGTCCTCCGATTCAGGTTCGAGCTCGGGCTCTACGGTCGTTTTCCAGAGGATGCGGTCACACCACGAAGGTACGCGCTTTTTGTGTGACGAGTCGTAGACTCCTATCTCTTCCTCCTCCTCTGACAACTGAGAGTCATTGTCATCGTCGTTTGTGGGGAGGCTTGATTTCGACTTGTCATTCACGAATATCATCGGCGGCTGACGGAGGCGATCGAGGAACTGCGACTGTGCACCCTCGGAAGTCAGGACCGGCGTCAGCAGACCATTCGACACTTCAACCGAGCTGCGCGTGGCGTGCGGGTTGACTTTGGCCTTGTGATTCGATGAAGGGAGGAGGGAGCGCCACTTGGTTTTGGCGGCGTGCATGGCGAGCGATACCTTGCTTGTCGAGGCCGAGATGTTTGTCTGTGATGGTCCAGTGGCCGTATAGAACTCCTCGTCTTCCAAATCGCGGTCCCGATCCTTATCGCGTTCCGTCATACGTGAATGCGCCGATGTCCAATTAGACGAGGCCATTGACGCGCCTTCGCCCCCTTCCGCCTCCTCACCCTCCTCATCCTCAATTTTCGCCGCTTCCTCCTTCTCGAGCTTCTCCAGCTCCTTCTCCTCGACCTCCGTGAGGCGATGCGACCGCTCCCCGGGCCTCCTCCACCGGTCCATTTTAGATCCCCTCCTCTTCGCTCTCTTCAAGGTACGCAGGACATCGTATTTGAACGTCGGCGGGAAGTTGATGGGCGCCTCCCGGAACCCGTAGAACGCCTCGCCACGGGCCATGAGGTTCGTCAACTGGTCAAAGGCGAGGGCTTGTGCATATTCTAGGGGACGAGTTAGTACGAGGATTGGGGGTGGTTTCCTGTACACGCACCTTTCCGTGACATTAACCAGTCGGCGTGCAGCCGCGATATGTCCAAGCGGAAGTTGAGGTCCCCGCACAGGAATGAATAGTCGAACTTGTCGGTCAGGTCCTCAGCCATGACGCGCGGGTCGTCATGCGCGAGCCAGTCGTCGACAGACAACTCTGCTTTGATCTTGGCGAGATTCGAGAGACGGTGGTTCACTCTGCCTTCGTGTGCTACGGAGAGGCACCGAGCATGAGCAAGCGTCGCGAAGAAAGTAAAGGACGCACCAGCGAGATGTGCATTGAGAAACAGGAACGTCGTTCCGTCGAGATTCATCGTAATCCCGACGCCACCTTTGTTCCCCACCCGGCCTCCAATGAGTCCCGCGGTAACGGCACTCCTGGACGTGCCTGTGCGCTATATTAAAATTAACGTACCCACATAACGCCAGCGTACTCACCACGGACAAGACCCCTTACTTCCCGGTGCACATACACCGCAAGGTAGATACCCATCATACGCTCCTTGATGAGGAGTTGATACGGGCCCTTCTTCGGCTCCTTCTCCCTCACCGACGGCCTTGGCGTCAACTGCTTTGGGGACCCCACATCCGCGACAGTAGGCGAACCCGTGGCGGAACGCACTCCAGAACCCGAGCCTTGGCATAGCCAGTCCTCGATCATCGACGTCCACCCAGAGGGCGGCTCAGGCGGTTCCTCCTCCTTGTCCTTATCCTTCTCACGGCCTTCGCGGGAAAGGGAGAGCGACATATGTTTATGGCGGGGTTTGTCGTACTCCTTGTCGCGGTGGTTGGAGTCCTTGTCGCGGTCCCGATCTTTGTCGATAAGTTTGAAGCCCGCGCCAAGGCCCATTGGTATGCCTGCAAGCGAACCTATTCAGAGAAGATGATCAGCGGAAGCATGGGTGATTGCGCACCAGACAGCGAAGGGCATTCTTGGCCTGCGCTAGGGGGCTACGTGAGCATGTTGGGGAGGGATCGGTCGTGACGGCTTACACCACAACCAGATGATACGGATGGTCTGCTTCGAGTGGGAAGACAGGTATCGTCGATCCGACGTCGGGGCTCGTAGAATTACTGCTCCAGAGCGGTACTTTTCCAAAGAGCTCTTCTAAGTCTCCCTGCAGTAGATTCAGGTTAAGATTTATCACATCGAAATGCAGACACACCTTGGGCACTGAATCGTGCATATTCCATGTCAGTATGCGAACCTTGAATGCCTTACGCATGGCTTGTACCGGCTTCTGCGGCGGGGCGGTAATTTTTTCTGGGACTGGGCGTGCTCGCAGAGCATGGCTGGGCGGAGGCTGAGACGTATTCGGAGGAAAGAGGTTCTGGAGGCGAGAGAAAACTGGGCCTGTATGAAGCTTAGGTTAGCTGGATTTCTGTAGACTATAGGCCAGGCTTAGCTTGAAACTTGGCTTATGTATACCTTGACTGGCTGCCCTTGGGCGGTGTTTGGAATTTGTGGCCATGGTGTGAGCTGGCCGCGTTGTGGCTCCGCGCTGCAAGGCGCATCTAGGCGCACATGAGTGCCCGATCCAAGTGCACCATCACTTTCGCACGCAACCATAATGACACTATTTCAAGTTATTCAATATTTCGATGATCGGACTTGCGTGCACTGTTCTAGCGCAGGTTTATGTACTGTGTTAAAGCCTTAAAGCCTTTTACCTAGTAGCCGACGACTTTATTGGTTGGTAGGGTATTATGTCCTCTACTTACGATTTATGTGGGGCAGACCCGCTAACCCTCGAGTGCCAAAGATAATATATCATACGTGTCCAACCGCGACGAACGCTGCCACCATAAAGACAAGGCCAGGCTATAATGAGAGCTACGGCAAACAATGAACAAGCTAGCACACAGCACGTGGAAGGGGACTCGGGGGGATGGAAGTTTGCGGCGATTAGCTACACCTGCGCCGATGGCGCCATCCATGATCCTCTTACTCGTTTTCAAATCAAGGATCTGAGCTTGCTAATACATATATAAGTACCATCCTGCGAAAAGTAAGTCGGGCGATGTCTTCAGTTCGTCGGCATACCCAGGCCGATATCGATCAGACCATGTGCCGTCCTTGGAGGGTGAGAGTTAATTTAAGAGTGAGCAGTAACAGACAGCAGGGCGCCGGATAAGAGAAAAGAGAGAGATAGGCAAAGCAAATGAATTCAGGAAACACATTAAGTAGAAGTCAAGGTGATTGTGAGCTATGGATGACTTGTGGATGACCGGTACCGTCGCTCGTCGTTCCAACTTCCAAGTGACATCGGCTCCGCGAGATCAAATCATGACTTCGTCAAAGTTGCAAAAAGATAGAAAAGGTCAGTACGTGACTACACTTCCCCAGGGCCACATGCAGGTAATAGGTGCAATGCAGACATCTATCCCTCGAGAAGTTTGGGTGATGGACACCCTACTCAGAGGAGATGGATGGATGAATCGACGACTGAAGGAGGGCGCGCGGCGTCGTCCGACGTCACCATCATGTTGGCATCGCGGAGTTTTTAAAAAACCCGTTGCGGACCGCGGACCGGCATATCCAGGCTTCGAAGTTTTCTGTAAGTCAAATCCCGCCCCAGCCCGCCCCGCATTCAAATTCAACAGCGGGGTAAGTGACGATGTTCTTCGTCCCAGATGAGCCGATGAATCACCGAAGGACCGGGTGCCGAAGGGAAGGACCTTGTGGCCTCAGCTTCAATAAGCTAGAAATAACATGTCTCTAAATAACTTATTTGGTCGCATGGCCATCCATTTGGCCATCACCACTTGCTAGTCAACGATTTTGTAACTATGCAGAAGGACCGAAGGTAGGTACTATACTTCAAGGAACCTCACAATTGATGTCACAGGCTCCTATTCCCCAATTCCCAATTCCTGTATGTTTCATTCTATTCCACGAGGCTACGCAAGGCTACGTATCAAATTGGAGTGGCCCTGTAGAGGTATAAAATGACTCTACTACTAGGCCAAGCTTAATCAGAGGCAACCGCAATGGTGGGCTTTTACGCGCGTACGATCCCGTCTCTTGCGTTCTTCGCGTCCTTTGGATATGCAGTCGATGTGTCTATCCCCCTCCACTCCGCACCAGCTACTCCAAAGATCTCCCCGTCCCTGATTTCTTTGTCAATCGAAATGGACCGCTGGACCGACTGGGCGGGAACCACATCGCGGAACACCTTCTTTTACAACACCCTTGATAATTTGAAGCAAATTACAGGTCATCCGCTTCAGATACGAATTGGAGCCAATAGCGAGGACCACACGAACTTCAACAAGAACGTTCAGGTAAGTAGTAATTCTTCTCCGAGCCTCGACTCGCCACTCACTATCCAGCTGCTAAGTTCGCCCAAGCAATCTTTCCTCCATATACCGCCGTTGTACCATATCCTGAGGCCAGGAACATTACCGTCGGAGACTCGTATTATGCCACTGCACGTTTTCTCCCTCCCAGTACGTTTTCAGTTCCCGGTTTTTAGATCCGTCTGAACGGCCTTTCCCAGATACCCGCGTAATATGGGGAGTTAATTTAGGGGAGAATAATATCACAGCAGCTGTGCTGGAAACTCAATCTATTGTCAAGGCCTTCTCGTCGCCGGAAATACGGGCCGC